>CAUYQU010085623.1:0-41390 GCA_963574635.1 Cheracebus regulus
GTTCAACTCCTATTTATGAGTGAGAACAGGCTGTGTTTTCTTTGGTTTTCTGTTTCTGTGTTAGTTTGCTGAGAATGGTGGTTTCCAGCTTCACCCATGTCCCTGTAAAGGACATGAACTCATCCTTTTTTATGGCTGCATAGTATTCCATGGTGTGTATGTGTCACGTTTTCTTTATCCAGTCTATCATTGATGGACAGTTGGGTTGGTTCAAAGTCTTTGCTATTTTAAATAGTGCTGCAGTAAACATATGTGTGCATGTGTCTTTATAGTAGAATGATTTATAATCCTTTGGGCATATACTCAGTAATAGGATTGCTGGGTCAAATGGTATTTCTGGTTCTAGATCCTTGAGGAATCACCATACTGTCTTCCACAATGGTTGAACTAATTTACACTCCCACCAACAGTGTAAAAGTGTTTCTATTTCTCCACATCTTTTCCAGCATCTGTTGTTTCCTGACTTTTTAATGATCGCCATTCTAACTGGTGTGAGATGATATCTCATTGTGGTTTTGATTTGCATTTCTCTAATGACCAGTGATGATTAGCTTTTTTTCATATGTTTGTTGGCTGCATAAATGTCTTCTTTTGAGAAGTGTCTGTTCATATCCTTCACTCACTTTTTAATGGGGTTTTCTTTTTTTTTCATAAATTTGTTTAAGTTCCTTATAGATTCTGAATATTAGCCCTTTGTCAGATAGACAGATTGCAAAAATTTTCTCCCATTCTGTAGGTTGCCTGTTCACTCTGATGACAGTTTCTTTTAGTGTGCAGAAGTTCTTTAATTAGATCCCATTTGTCTATTTTGGCTTTTGTTGCCATTGCTTTTGGTCTTTTAGTCATGAAGTCTTTGCCCACGCCTATGTCCTGAATTGTAGGTTTTTTTCTAGGGTTTTTATGCTTTTAGGTCTTTCATTTAAGTCTTTAATCCATGGGCAGGTGCAGTGGCTCACACCTGTAATCCCAGCACTTTGGGAGGCCGAGGCAGGTGGATCATGAGGTCAAGAGTTCAAGACTAGCCTGAACAATATGGGGAAACCCCATCTCTACTAAATATACTAAAACGAGCTGGGCATGGTGGCATGTGCCTGTAGTCCCAGCTACTTGGAGGCTGAGGCAGGAGAATAGCTTGAACACTGGAGGCGGATGTTGCAGTGAGCCAAGATCGTGTCACTGCACTCCAGCCTGGGAGACAGAGCAAGAATCCATCTCAAAAAAAAAAAAAAAAAAAAAAAAAAAGTGTTTAAACCATATTGGGTTAATTTTTGTGTAAGGTATAAGGAAGGGGTCCAGTGTTAGTTTTGTGCATATGACTAGCCAGCTTTCCCAACACAATTTATTAAATAGGGAATCCTTTTCCCATTGCTTGTTTTGTCAGGTTTGTCAAAGATCAGTTGGTTGTAGAGGTGTGGCATTATTTCTGAGGCCTCTGCTTTGTTCCATTGGTCTATATCTCTGTTTTGGTACCATTACCATGCTGTTTTGGTTACTGTAGCCTTGAAGTATAGTTTGAAGTCAGGTAGCATGATGCCTCCAGCTTTGTTCTTTTTGCTTAGGATTGTCTTGGCTATACAGGCTCTTTTTTGGTTCCATATGAAATTTAAAGAGTTTTTTCTAATTCTGTGAAGAAAGCCAGTGATAGGCTTTCTATGAGGATAGCATTGAATCTGTAAATTACTTTGGGCAGTATGGCCATTTTCACAATATTGATTCTTCCTATTGATGGGAGTGGAATGTTTTTCCATTTGTTTGTGTCCTCATTATTTCCTTGAACAGTGGTTTGTCATTCTCCTTGAAGAGGTCCTTCACATCCCTTGTTAGTTGTATTCCTAGGTATTTTATTCTTTTTGTAGCAATTGTGAATGGGAGTTCACTCATGATTTGGCTCTCTGTCTGTTATTGGTGTATAGGAATGCTTGTGATTTTTGCATATTGATTTTGTATCCTGAGACTTTGCTGAAGTTGGGCAATCAGGCAAGATAAAGAAATAAAGGGTATTCAAATAGAAAGAGAGAAAGTCAAATAGTCTCTGTTTGCAGATGAATGATTGTATATTTGGAAAACCCCATCTTCTAAACACATTCTTAAAAAGCTGATAAAAGAGACTCTTTCTGAGAGCCAACACAGGCTAGACCCACCTGGGTGACGGTGATGGTGACGGAGAGCAATATGGAACTCAGCCAGAGATTGAGCTAAAAGAATGAGAAGTGAAAAGATTTGTGGAGGCTGTGGGTGCCAGTTCAGCCCCCACACAGGCAGCCCTCCCAGCGTAGACTCCTTCCCTGCTGGAGTGGGTGGGAGAACCTGAGGAATGACCTAGGGCTGTCATGGCTTCACCCCACCACTTTCCACTGCCACATCCACTTCTGGGCAGACAACACAGCCACCAGATGCCTCCTCTGCATGGAAACCACTCACTTGTGAGCCTGGCAGACAGGTAAGGAGACAGTGCTGGCATCCTTAGCTGTGCGACTTACATCCTCTGTCACCTCACCTCTTAGATGAAAGGAAAGAAACCTCCCTGAGAGTTGCTGGAGGACTCAGTGAGATGGTGTGGTGTGGGCTTGGTGGGACCAGCAGCAGCAACCCCCAATATGCGCAGCTCTTGCCATTTTCATAGGAGTGGTAACTCCTATGATTTGCCCTCCCCTTTCAACTTCACAACACCCTGAGGAAGTGATTCAGAAAGAAATTGTCAGCGTTTGTACTCATGACAGTCTTCAAAGAAATTCAGAAGGCATAGATACTGAGCAGCAGCCCCTAATTACCCCTCAACCCCAGTAAGGGGCAACCTACTCCAGAAGTAAGGATTATAAACACTTCAGATCTGGCAGGTCCTCTCATTTATTTTGTCATTCTCCTGATCTCCATGTGGCCTTCATTTTATTTTCCTTTGTTCCTTTTTTATAAAAAAAAAAAAGTAAGCTCTATTATTCACAATAGCAAAGACATGGAATCAAGTTAGGTGCCATCAATGCTAGATTGAATAAAGAAAACGTGGTACATATACACCATGGAATACTATGCAGCCAGAAAAAAGACAAAATCACCTTCCAGTGATATGGATGCAGCATAATCATAAGCAAATTAACACAGAAACAGAAAACCAAATACTACATGTTCTCACTTACAAGTGGGAGCTAAAGATTGGGTACACATAAGACATAAAGTTGGGAACAATAGACGCTGGAGGCTTTAAAGGGGGAGAGGAAGAAAGGGAGAACAAAGGTTGAAAACTCCCTCTTGAGTACTATGATCACCACATGGGTGACAAGTTTGGTCAAAGCCCAAACTTCAGCATCACACAGTATACTCATGTAACAAACCTGCACGTGTACCCCTGAATTTAAAATTTAAAAACAGAAAAATTATAATCTGTATAATACATGCTAAAAGTATTTAAAACATTAGGTACTATATCACTTAAGGTAGGTAAACCTCAAAATTCCAATGGCTGCACTCAAGAGAACTTTTTTTATTTTTTTGAAACAAGCCACTGCTGGAGTGCAGTGGTGTGATCTTGGTTCACTGCAACCTCCATTTCCCAGGTTCAAGCGATTCTCCTGCCTCAGCCTTCCGAGTAACTGGGACTACAGGCACCCACCACCACACCCGGCTAATTTTTGTATTTTTAATAGGTCGGGGTTTCACCATGTTGGCCAGGCTGGTATCAAACTCCTGACCTCAAATGATCCACCCACCTCAGCCTCCCAAAGTGCTGGGATTACAAGTGTGAGCCACTATGCCCAGCCAGAAGTCCAAGATTTTAACCCACCTGATATAGTACCCTGGATATTGTGGGCAACTGTTATTCTTACCATCTAGCATTCATTCTTCTTTCTCGTAGTAAATGTGCAATGGTTTCTCTCTAAAGAACTATACTGTTGCCCGCTGTCAGCCCACATGGTTAATATGGAGTTCCATCCTAACTCCAGAAATGCACACATGATGTAGGCCTAGCCAATTCTAACATTGCATTCACTTGTTCATGGTAATGGATCAGAATTGATGAGCTACAACTAGCCCCTTGCTGAGACTTGAACTTTTGCATGAGTGCCGGAATTTCTGGTGGCCATCTTGCCACCACAAGGGGAAGTTCATTCTGAAGACAGAACTAGAACACTGGAAGCAGAGCCAAGAAATGGAGAAAAAGAAACTGAGACTCAGTCATATTTTTTGATGCCCTGGATCAAGCCATGCCTGAAGTTTTAACTGCCTTAGTTTACTTGAGCCAATAAAATTCTTTTTTAGTTAAACCAGTTTGAGTTGAGCTTCTGACACTTAAATAGAAATATCTCAAACTTTTAAACAGACTAAATACTGTCTGCAAATGTTTGAGAAGATGCACTGCACATTTTAAGAATAAAATATTCTCAAAATGACAGTTAAAAGTATTTATTATTTGAAGATGTAGATGATTTCTTCTGTCACAGCTTTCCATCCATTCCTTTTCTAATTAGAGAGTACAAAAAAGAGCCCTGTCCAGGTGCAGAAAAGGACCCCTCACCCTCTTTCACCCTGTCCAGAAGCAGGAGGAGAGAAAACCTCCCTCCATAAGGGTGGACCAGTGTGTCATCTGATCTCGAGAGATTTAAGGTTCTCAGTTTAAAGTGATAACAAGCCAGAATAATTCCAAATGAAGATTTTAAAAAGAAAATCAAATGTACCTCTAGCAGAACCCCACAAAAAGAATAATTACCCATCTGTCACCTAAAATCATTTCAATGTTCTTTTTCAGCTAGGACATTCAGAATACAGGGATCTTGCCCTTCTTCATTTGAGACAACACTGCCCTTTTTCTCTCCTGGAGTTAGGAAAGAAAATATTCTCGTTTCCATTCGCTGTTTCCCCGTATAGCAGCGTCTGCCCACTGGCCCCATCCCACACTCATTTTTACACTGGAGGCCTCCAGACCATAAATCTACCCTTCAGCACAAGTGGCCTGTGGCTCACAGGGGCTCCCTGGGCTCCCTGAGCCAGGCCTGGCCAGCTCCTCTGCAGAGTGAGCTTCAGCCCAGGGTCCAGATTCAGGGAGGGGCAGCTCAGCAGGGACAGAGTCCAGGTCCCAGGCTAGCAGAAGAGCACAGATGGCAGAGGGTGGAGGCAAATGGCTGTTAACTCGGTTTTCAAATATTTTTTTAAATTGAAATGTAATTCACAAACCATAAAATTTATCCTTTTAACGTGTACAATTCGGAGTTTTTTAGTGCTATGTTCACAGGGTTGTGTAACCATCACCACCATGTAATTCCAGACCATTTTCATCATTCCAGAAAGAAGCCCCATCCCCATCAGCAAGGCAGCCATGAAGGAGAAAAACACCACTCCCACGTTCCTAACATTGGCATCTCCCCCTTTCCCTATACAGGAAGGAAATGTCCTCCTTTTATTCATATTGGAAAGGAGTAGATGGAGAAGATGCAATCATTCCCTCTCCCTTGGGCCTTGCCATTCAAACACAGGAACGGAGGCCCAAAGGGGCCAAGGATGCAACACATCTATGATGAATTCCAGCCCACCATCACCAGGAGAGAAACTGCCTCCTTCAGTAGGCTGCTACCGCACCTTGGCGTGGCTTTTTTCTTTTGTTTAAGGGAAGCAATATTCCTATAGTGAAAATTGTAAGGAGGTCCCCATTCTCAGAGTCATGCAAGGGCAAGATCCACTACAAGTTGGCTGACTTTTCTTTCAGATCATATAAACCCCTGGAGATCTTGGGTAATTCAAGGGAGGAGGTACCCAGGAGGGACAGCTTGAGCTTCCTGTCCATCTATCATTTGAAGACTCGACTTGGTTTAATTTCAGTTGGAAAATAAAAGACAAACCTCAAGTTTGCGAATTCAGTCATGATCATTATTCCAGGGAGATTTGAATTGCCTTTTGTGTTCCATAATACAAACCCTCGGGGTACTGATGGGAACAAGGTAGATTCCAGGGTGGAAAGAGGTGACTTCGTGGTATAGGGTGACATTAGCAAAGAAATGCGTCTATGTCTTCCCCCAAAAACTTGCTTTCATTACTGTGGCTCAGCTTTACAAATTCACTTGAACTTTTTCTCTGATGGCATTGTAAAGCTAATTTTCCTTCCTTTCTGACCCTATTTCTTTATTCAACAAATATTTGCCAAAATGCCTTCTATGATCTAGGCAGTATGCTATGGATCATAGAAGTGCTAGGCCATGGGAACTCAGAAAAAAATAAGATGTTCTTTGTTCTTAAGGAGGTCAGTTTAAAGGAGAAGACAATCTTAGCAACTAACCTTTGTGGTCCAGTTCTATGACAGATACATTTACAAGAACAGATGGATATAAAGAACCAACTTTAAAAAGTTCATCACAGCACTATTTATAGGAACAACAACCTTGAAATAATCTGAATGTCTAATTATAGAAAAATGGCTGGAGATAATGTAAGGAAATAATATTGATTAGTATAACTGTATAGGAAAGCATGTTCTATTTGTAGCTGAAGGAAAAAACTCCCTTCACTGTTGCCCCAAACACACACACACTCACGCATGCACGCATGTACACTTGCTCTTCTTACAGATTCCAAGCATAAGTCTTAGAATGACACAGCCCAGGGTCAGTTGTGACAGATGATTCACTCACATAGTGTTTTAAATTTGACTTTATCCACATTTTTAAATGAAAGATTTCCCATTTTTCAGAAGATAAAATGGTTTTCTGGCTTCTTTTGAAACATAAGATGATAGGACCTCAGTGAGCTCCAGTCCCGCACAGCAGTGGTTGGCTGGAGCTCCATGGCGGGCTCCCCATTGAAGTGGGTCACACGCTGGCCAGGGCCACTGTCACTACTCCCTGGCCTCTTTCAGCACAGGCTGTGGATCACCCCTGATTGTCCAACAGTTGGCCCTGGTATACTCAGTGATGTCAGCTTCCAGACCAATGCATGCATTTAAAGTTTGACCTCCTTGGGGAAGACAAAATTGTTTCTGAGAATGAATGTCTGGTAGAAATGTACACTGTATGTGGTGAACGTGTGTATTGGTATGGGGGGACCAACCCGGGAGTCAATCTCTGAATGGGCAATCAGAAAAAGAATCATGTCCACAACTCACAGCGGTGAAGAAACCATAAAGAAGCGAGGCTAAATCATTCTACTATAAAGACACATGTACATGTACATTTATTGCAGCACTATTTACAATAGCAAAGATTTGAAACCAACCCAAGTGTCCATCAGTGATAGACTGGATAAAAAAAATGTGACACATATACACCATGGAATGCTATGCAGCCAGAAAAAAGAAAGAGTTCATGTCTTTTACAGGGACATGGATGAAGCCGGAAGCCATCATTCTCAGCAAACTAACACAGGAACAGAAAACCAATAAGTGAGAGTTGAACAATGAGAACACATGGATACAGGGAGGGCAGTGTCACACATTAGGGCCTGTCAGGGGTGGGGAGCAATGGGAGGGAGAGCATTAGGGCAAATACCTAATGCATGCTTGGCTTAAAACATAGATGATGGGTTGATGGGTGCAGCAAACTGCCATGGCACGTGTGTACCTATGTAACAAATCTGCACGTTCTGTGCATGTATCCCAGAACTTAAAGTAAAATTTTTTAAAAAAAGAAAGAAATAAGGCTTGGTGAGCCCACAGCAGCTTTGGATGGTTCTGCAGAACACAGCATGTCAGAGCCACATGATGTCCTGTTCTGTGGAGCTTGGCAGCCACCATGGCGTTATTTCCAGTCTGGGTAAATTAGACCTGTGGAAATGCCTTGCTGCAGGAAAGAGGGATGAGCCCAGGGGCAAGGTCAATATCTATGGGTCAGGAAGATCATCTTCCAAAATCCAGATGAGATTTTGAAAGCAGGACATGTCAAAGAAATCAGGGGGATCATTGCAAGAGGTTTATCCCCTACACAGCGGGACTAACCTTTCTTTCTCACATGGGAATCCCCATTGGTCAGTCAAGTCAGGCACACCTCCATGACTGTGGGCCATGATGGGGGAGTACAGGACCCTGCCATCAAAAAAGTACAGGTTTGAGCATCTGGAATGGGAGACTGCCATCCCAGAGTTCCAGGATGTGGGCCAGACAGATTGAGCTGTAGCCCTCTGAAGAACAGAGACCCATGTGGAAGACAGTGAAACATGGCGGAGGGCAGTCAGGTTGTCAACTTCAAAGCAGAAAGGAGGCCCTGCCCTTCACTTTCACACATAGACTTGAGGTGGCGCTGCTAGCGCTTTCCCAAACCCTGGTCTCCCCTTCCGGACTACGCCTCCCAGCCTTGTAGCTGCTTGCTTGCACCATGTGGCTGAGGCTTGGTCAATGGGATGAGGGTAGAAGTGATGGAGGTACATGACCTCTAGGCCTTTGCCTTAGCACTTGCAGCTCAGCCCCAGGCTCTCTAAGGTGGCCCAGGTAATAGTTCCCTTTGCCCATCTCAGGGTGAACAGCACAGTTCTGGACACACTACTGCTCAGGAATCCCCAGGAGTTAGAACCTTGGGTTTTGGATCGAGACCAGCTGGCTATGTCACCATAGGCAAGGAACTGACCTTCTCTGAGCCTCTGTTTCCTGGATGGCAGAAAAGCAATGGTGAGCTTTCCTCAGAGCCATGCTGCAGCTACAGAGGCAGTGTGCTCCCTCCCCATCCAGGGCCCCAAGAGAACTGAGCCAGCTGGTGAGCCTCAAAGGACCCCTGAGCACTTGTCCCCAAGGCCACCCAATAAGGGGCTTGACTGTTGAACCCAGGTGGAAGGCCCATGATCCCCCAGGCCACACAGGCCTGACCAAATCCCTGCTCCTCAATGGGAATGGGAGGAAGCAGGCTGGGCCAGGGCGGCCGTGCATCCCTCTTTGAGACAGGGAGGGGGCCCCGTAGGGGGAGGCAGCGGACATGACTCACTCTGCAGGCCAGGGAAGCTCCCAGGAGGAGATGTTCAGGAAATGGACCCACCCTCCTGCTGCTCCAGCAAGGATGTCTAGCCCAATCCCACTCACATCCCCAAGCCCTTGTACAGGGGTGATGGCCAGAGTTGAGCAAAGAGAATAGGAGTCAGCGGAAAGTTAAGTGGGGATGTGAAGGGTCCTGTGGGGTTAGGGTGGGCAATTCATCAGGGGCTGATGGACCAGTGGCAAGTCAGCTCTCAGGAGTCAGTGAGGCCGTCTTTGGGATGGGGTCAGGGGATGAACAATGAGAGGGAGTCTTAGGAGTGGTTAGCGAGGCCACTCAGAGGGCAGGGTCACAGCTGCCACAAGCCTCTGTCCAGACACCCTCCTCACTCGCCATTACCCTGAATGTTGATGCAGAGGTGACGAGGGAAGCTCCTATGACCTCTCTGAAAGCTTCCTACACACAGGACTAGTCAGAGGTATGGGGAGCTAACATCCCCTGCAGGGCCCCTCAGCCAATGGCCATGGGCCTGGCATGCAGCACCTTCCTCCTGCTTCCTGGCAGGCTGCGTGGAAGGCACACTTCCCACAGCACTCCCAGAGCTGGGCGGGTTGAGGCTCAGTGGCCCACATTGCTAATGACTGCCATATTGACCTCCTGCCCTTCTCTCTCTCACAGCCCTGTTCCCCTTGCCAGCACTTTCTGGAATTACCTTCCACATAAATACGTGTGCTCACATCCTTCTAAGAGTCAGCTGTGTGCAGGCTGGAGAGGGTAAATGATGGGCCATGGGAAGAGGGGGTCAGCCTTTCTGCCAGGACTGATGATGTCAAGATATGATCCCAAGGCTGGCGATGGGGCTGCCTGGGTCAGCCCTGTTCTTGCCTCTCACAGCATCAATCTACAGCTCTCTAGGGCAGAGCTCATCCATCCGAGTACCAGTGAGGTGGGGAGGATGAGGAGCCCCCACTGGAGCCCTGGGACTCAATGTCCCAGGGAGCCTAGGGTCAGAGTTCCCTTCCCAACTTCAAATGCTCAGCTGGAGGAGTCTTAGAGAACAGGGTGGTTGGGATTCCACCCCAGTTTTCTAGATACTTTCAGTCTGGGTGAGGAGCTTAAGCACCGAAGCCTCTGAAGTGGGGCATGGAGTGGGGAAGGGGGAGGTTCCTTTCAGGGGGCTTCAGAACTCAAGCCACTGCCAAGAGAGTGGTGGCCTTACTGAGGGAGCCTGGACATGTCCAAGAAAATCCCCTACCCATGTGCGGCTGCCGAGGCTTCGCTTCTGCAGTCTTCATCCTCACATTGATTGATTCAGCAAGTATTGACTGAGCAACGAGTAGGTGCCAGGCACCCTGGAAGTCCCTGGCACAGAAGAGAACAAGACAGGCATGGTCTCTGTCTCCAGGGAACTTTTGGTCTCAGTCAAAACAGACTACAAACAAGAAGGCGAACCAAATGACTGCATGTTGAGAAAAGCCCTGTGAAGGATCCTGTGTTAGGATCTGAAAGCAAAGCACATTTTCAAAGCTGGTCAGGGTGGGCTTCTCTGGCGATGTCCCTGTGATGTCTGAGCTGAGATCCGAAGGTGCAAAGGAACCAGCTGATGGAACACTACCTGACCAGAAAGGGCGTTGCTACCCAGGGCTGATGGATTTAATGCACGCCCTGCCCGCTAGCCAGTGCCAGGCACTATTACAGACGTGATCTCACTTAATCCTCATAACTCCAGAAGGGTGTTAGGATTCCCATTTGCACATGAAAAAACTGAGGCTCAGAGAGTGTGGTGACCTGCCCAAGGTCGGCACTGCTGGCACGCAGTGCTGCTGGGATTCCTACCCTGGCAGGTCTGGACCTTGCTCTAAGGTCTTGGCCTGTGCTGTTCTTCGAACAGTCTTCCCTACCCTTCCTTCTCCTGTCCTGATGAAAGCCCACGCACTCAGCTCTCAGGTCACCTTCCATGTCTTCCAGGAAGCCTCCCTGACCTGCAAGCCTGGGTTAAGATCCTTTGCTGTGTTTCCAGAGGCCCCTAGCTGAGCAGTGACTGCATCGTGTTAAAACTGCCTCTTGACTTCTCTTCCTCATGCCATTCACATGGTTCCAGCAGAATTGCCATGCAGTAAATGGCCCTGCCCCCGGCGCTGTGGATTGGTCTAGAGGCAGACACCTGGTAGAAGCTAAGACAATTAGAAACCTTCCCTGGGGCTTTGGAACTGGAACCCAGGAAGAGGAGTCAAACTCTGCACAGACGGTTGGATCGGAGCCCATATGAACAAGGGCCCCTTTCTGCTGTGGTGACCGAGGAGCAGAAGGGCCCGCAGGTCATGAGAGAAAAGTTGAAGCCCACCTGGGAGAGAAGTAGAGGTGAGAGATAAAGAGAAAGCACTTCCAGGGCTTCCCACCATGTTTGGGCTGGGATTCCAGCCCATTCCTGGCTCGAGTCTGACTCTGGGAGGCCAGGCGCTCCCACAGTGCCCTCATGTCTGTTACTCGGCACCAAAAGACTCCAAACACAAGATGCTTAGCCAATGCTTCTTAAAGGAATGGAGCAGCTGATTCCCGTCTCACTGAGTCTTTCTTTGATGTTACATTAATTTGGAGAAAAATAATAATAAAGATAAAACAGGCCGGTCTAGCTGGCAGGCTCTCAGAGCCCAGAGGAGAGGACAGCAGGACATGCCCAGCAAGAGGCCTCAGTACATGACCCCAGGAGTGTCCAGCCCCTCTTCCCTTCAAGGAGGAGCTGCCCTCACATTCCCCTCAACAGAAGGTCACAGGCGTGAAATGGGTCCCTCCCAATGACCTGGCCAGGCCTTGGGTGTGAGCTGGAAGAGGAGGCATGGTTTGCTCAGGAGCCAGAGGTCACCAGTCAGAGCGGATGCTTTGAATTTAGACCCGAGTTTATGAGCCACAGCGGCCGCCAGCGAGGACAGAACCCAGCCCTTCCCAAGCCAGGGGCCGCTGGGAGGAAGGCGCACTTTTAATGGGAGTGTTTCTCCCAAATATTACGCTAGGCAGGGAATTTGGACCAGAATGAAAGCAGAGGGTCTAATTTTAGACAGTACCTATGAATGAAACTTGACCCAGGCTGGGGAGGAAATACCTTCCACCAGCCCATGCCAGGCCCAGTGTGTATGATTTTCTGCTAAATTAGGCAGCTCCTGCAAGCAGGTTACTGCAGGGACTCGGGGTTTTTTTCCCCTTCTTCTCTCCACTAAATTAGACAGACTCTTTATTTCTAAATATACTTCCCTTCCTCCCTCATCCCCTTTCTTTTACAAAAGCCCCAGGTCACCCCATCCCTGCATGTTCCAGCTAGTTAACCTTCTGTTCTTCCTTTTCTATTTGCCCCATCTCTTCCCAATTCAGCCCTGCCTAGGACCAAGAGCCCAAGACATCATGTCAAGTGACATGGGACTCCAGAGCCTGGGGTGCCACACTACCAGAGCCAAGTGCCAGCTCGACTGGGGTCAGACGGTAGCCAGGCCTAGACTATGGAGTTGATGAAGGCAAGGCCCACATCTGTCCTATCCACGGCTGTCTCCCAAGTCCCCAGCAGAGTTCAGCAAGGATCCAGGCTCAGACAATACCTATCAACTCAAGCCAGAAACACATTTGCCCTCTTGGTTGCTGCATCTGAGCCCAGTTTGAGTAAGTCAGAGGTCATCTTCTGACCCAGAATATCTACTCTCCTTGTTTTTGCTCTTTTTTTCTTTAAAATGATCTGGCAAACATGACCTGAGAGAAAAAGAAAAGTATAACCTCCACCTCCATAGATACTGACCTGCAGCAGAGAGGGAAAAGGCAGCTGGGGAAACTGACAGGCCAGGGCTCTGCCTCCAGCCCCGTCTCCTCCTGTCTGTGTGAGCTCTGGAGAGTCTCTTGTCCTCCAGAAGCCTCAGTTTCCTCATCTATAAAATGGGATAGCAATCCTAGCTTTTCAGGGTGTCCTGCACGTGTGATTCTTTCCCCAGAATGTTCCCCCATCTTTCCTCCTAGCTCCAGCTCCAACCGGGGCCTGGCTAGACTTGGGGGTGAAGGCGGAATCCCGCCGGCCAAGCAGGACAGAGGCTGGAACGCAGCTCCGTTCCCAATCTGGGGCGAGGCCTTGGCCAAGAGAAAGATCCGGTTCATCTGTGACTGGGCTCTGCAGCTTTGGAGCAAAGGCCCAGGGAGCGTACCAGGAGGCCCTTGAGACTGAGCAGCCCTGGGGCAGGGATAGTAGTAAGGACTCAGTGGTGACAATTGTCATTCCAGCCAAGAGATGGGACCATGTGGGTGGGACATGGAGACAACCTGAGTGCCACCTGCACTCCCTCCCCAGCCAGCCCTGACCATTTGCTGGTTGTATGTCGAATGACTCAGTCATTTGGGACCCATTTTCCCTTTTCTAGAAAACTTCCCAGCAATGTTCCTGGGGAGAAAAGAAACTTCCCTAGAAGATGTGTTTATCTCCAATTTGGGCTGAGAACACTTAGTGGAAAAAAAAAAGACACACTCAAAAAGATATATTGGCTTCTTAAAAAGTATACTGTGCCTGTCTCGCCCTCTACGCCACACTTCCCACCACATCTGCCACAAAAAGACTCAACCACCTCTCTCTAATAGGGTTTTTTGCTATTCTTTCATCCTTTCTTCCTCCTTTTCTTTCTTCATTCTCCCTCCTTTTACTCTCTCTTTCTGAATTCTTTCCTCCCTTTCAACCTCCTCCCTTCCTCTCCCTCTTTCTTTCCATTCATTCTTTCCTCTTTCCTTCTTTCCTTTCTCCTTTCTTCCCTTTCTTCCTTACTCAAGTTCAATTCAGCAAACCTGTTTTTTTTTTTTTAATTTTAACCTTTATCTTAGGTTCAGGGGTACATGAGCAGGTTTGTTTCCTGGGTATGTTACGTGATGCTGAGGTTTGGGCTGTGATTGATCCCACCGCCTGGGTCAGTACGCAATGTGGAGTTTTTCAGCTCTTCCTCCCTCCTCTCTCCAGTAGTTCAGTGTCTAATGTTCTCATCTTCAGCAAATGTGTTTCAAATGCCTACGACAAGTCAGTACTCGGTGAGATGTGGGTAAAGATGGTTATGATGGTGATTCTGGTGTGGGGAGTCGTGATGTGCTCCTTCAGGGCCCTGTACTGCCCTGCCATCTCAGGCCGAAGGGAGGGGAGCAAGTGGCGACCTGGCCACGGCCCCTCAGCAAAAACCTATTCACAGCGGGTGGGGAAACACTCACAGCTCCTGCTGACTCTCCTCATGGATCTCAGTTTGCTTCTTTGTATGGGCCTTCAATGGAGAGCGAGTAACCCTCCACAGACTGTCCGAATTCTTGCATTCTTTACCCTTCCATCGCTGTATTGATTCTTTTTAAAAACAAAAACATCAACCCTAACTCTCGCCTCATGTTGTCTCTACAGAATGTTCACAGCAAAACACGTTAGGTCTGTTTTTAGATTCTTGAAGAATTAAATAGTGTTTCAAGATGTTTAATGTGTTTAAAGCTGGGAACCTGTTGGGAGTTCACAACATATACTGGGTAGCAAAAGAAATGGGAAAAAACCCACAAAACAAACTTTTTTAAAAAAAGTCAGTACTCGGTTAGATGTGGGTAAAGATGGTTATGGTGGTCACAGGTGGCAAATGCAAAGTCATTTGATTGATTCAGCAAAGCATGGTCCATATTACGAGGCACAGAGGAATTTGTGGGGTCTCTGTGGGTACAAGACACACAAGAGCCCAATACAATGCCAAGCTAATTGAGGGCTCTAAGAACAGAGCAGTGGGCAACAGAGCTCTGAGTTATAATAACTTGGAGGAGCTTGGTCAGGGAAGACAGCCTGGAGGAGAGGCTCATGAAAGGTCATTTAATAACGAAAGTATTTCCTCAGGGAACAACAAAGAATAGGGGAAGGAAAAAGATCATCTAGAGCAGTGTTCCTCAGGAGCACCTGGGGTGCTTTTAAAAACACAGACCCCTGGGTGGGGTGCAGTGTCTCATGCCTGTAATCCCAGCCCTTTGGAGGCGAAGGTGGGTGGATCACTTGAGGGCAGGAGATCGAGACCAACCTAGCTAACACAGTGAAACCCTGTCTCTACTAAAAATACAAAAATTAGCCAGGTGTGGTGGTGCAGTCCTGTGGTCCCAGATACCTGAGAGGCTGAGGTACGAGAATCACTAGAACCCAGGAGGCAGAGGTTGCAGTGAACTGAGATCATGCCACTGCACTCCAGCCTGGGTGACAGAGTGAGGCTCCGTCTCAAAAAAAAACAGCAAACACAGACCCCGGCCCCACTTCCAGGCAGCGGAATTCAATTGGTCTCGGGCAGAGCCCAGGCATCTGTATTTTGTTAAAACTCTCTGGGATTCTCATGTGCAGCTAGGGTTGAGATGTGCTAGTCTGAATAAAGCAGGCAGTAGGAGGAGGGATTTGCGGAGAAGAGCAATGGAAATTGCCCTTGGGAAGACACAGGACAGCATGCTGAGGACCTCAGGGTCAGGCTCAGAGGCCTCATCTCCATTCCATTTTCACATGGAAGGCATTGAAAGCTTTTGAGTAGTGCCACTTGTGGGGGCACAATCAGAGTGAAGGCTGCTGGAAGAAGGAAGGGATTGGAAGTAGGGGCACCTGTTATGGCTGTTGGACAGGGGAGAATTATGCAGCCCTGACCTGGAGTGGTGACAGGGGACAGGTTTCTGGACTTGTGGAGGATAGGTGGGATGTCATCAATCCTGGATCTCTGCTAATACCTGGTGCGTCTTTGCGCATCCATCTGCTGAGTCCTTGTCAAGTTCACTGTCATCATTACGACAACATCATGGCAGGTGTGATGGTTAATGTTATGTGTCAATTTGGCTGGGCCATGGTGCCCAGATATGTGGTCAAACATTATTCTGGATGTTTCTGTGATGATGTTTTTGAATGAGGTTAACATTCAAATCAGTGTATTTTGAGTAAAGCAGATTGCCCTCTGTAATATGAGTGGGCCTCACCCAGTCAGTTGAAGACTTGAATGGAACAAGTCTGATCTCCCCTGAGCAAGAGTAAATTCTTCAGACTGATGATCCTCAGACTGCAGATCTTCAGCAGATGATCTTCAGACTGGAACAGCAACATTGGCTCTCACTGGGGTCTCTAAACACTGGCCTACCCTGAAGATTTTGAACTTGCCAGCCTTCATAATCACGTGAGCTAATTCCTTAAAATAAATCTCTCTTCACACACCACACACACACGTGGACACACACACACACACACGTAGCCTATTGGTTCTGTTTCACTGGAGACTAATACAGTAGGGATACCTCCATCCCTTTACCAACCTGCAGCTTCAACAGAGCTGAGCTCTCTTGGCCAGCTTCGGCTCAGGGATGCGTCTTAGCCAATCCATAGCAACAAGCATGGTGCCACCTTCCTTACCAAAGCTCTACCTCATTTCTTGCAAGAGCCTGATGCCTTAAAACTGGGTATACATCTGGATTTTCTTCGCATAAACTAAAATCTCTTAACTAAACACAGAGTATCAGACAGGATGCTTTCAGTAAAAAAACAAAAACTCCAACTCATAAGTAAATATTTGGCTTATGTATTAGAAAGCCCAAGGGCAGGTCAGGCTCCAGGACTGGCATGGCAGCAACTGAGCACTGCCATGAGAATGGGCTCCTTCCAGCCATCCTCCCTGTCTCAGTGTTAACTACATCCTCAGCCTAGCAGTAACCTGGCCACAGTGGTTCCAGATGTCTTCACCAGTCACTGCAGCATCAAGGCAAAATGGCAGATCCTTGCTTCTTGCAGCTGTCTCTTAGGAAAGAGGAAACTCTCTCCAAAGACTCTCAGTAAATTCCCCTCATATCTCATTGGCCAGAACTGGGTCACATGACCACTCCTGAACCTATCACTAGCAGGGTGAATGAAATCATGTTAATTGATTTAGACTGACTACCTTGGATGGGATAGGTGTTAGAACAAATGAAGACAACCAACTTCACTGTCCCCCCATACTTGGGACAAACTCTGTTAAAAGAATCCCTCTGGACTCACATCCATTTGATAAATGTTCAATTAATGAGGTGGGTTCTGACTGGTGAGATGGCTACACCGTTGACAATTATTCTGAATCATGTTTTACTATATTTTGCCCCTGTGAGTATTTCTAGAGGCCATGAACTGTCTTGCAAATGCCACTACAAACATGTCACTGTTCCAGTGAGGCTTTTTCCAGCCTTGAGTAAGAGATCATCCTATATGCCGCAAGGATCAGGGAAGACGGTGACGACAAAATACCTAGCACAGTGCACATCATGCCATCTAATTCCCCCAGGGGCTCTAGAAAGTAATCATTATTCCTTATGTCAGCTAGGGACACTTCAAATGCAAGGAACAGAACACCCGAAGGCGATCAATGACTAATTACTTCCTGTAACAGAGAGTCCCAGTTTGACTCAACAGTTCAGCATTGTCATCAGGATCTTTCTCTCCTTCCCCTTTGTCATTCCCAATCATGGAATTTAATTTATAAGCTCATCATTTCATTGTTATATAATGATTGCTTTAGCTGTGACTATCACATTTTTGCACAAATGAATTCAAGGCAGGAAATAAAGGCAGAAAAAAAATGTTTTTCATAAACCTCCAACCAGATGTTCTATTGGTCAGAATCTGGTTACATGTCAGCTTTTAAACCAATTACTGGCTTAGTCCAACATGACACATCCCCAGGGTAAGCACATCACCAACAAGGATGACCCCAGGGTTCTGTTAGATGGAGGTAATAACTATTCAGTGGGCAACTAACAATGTCTGTCACATGCCTATTCTACAAATGATGAAATAGATTCCAAGGGGTTAAACCAAATGACCAAGGTCACCCAGCCTGCAAAAGGCAGAAGTACGGCTAGGCCTGGCAGCTCACACCTATAATCCTAGCATTTGGGAAGGCCAAGACAGGAGGATCGCTTGAGCCCAGGAGTTTGAGACCAGCCTGGGCAACATGGCATAAAACATACCAGATCACCTCTACAAAAAAATAGGCAGATGTGGTGGCATGTGCCTGTGGTCCTAGATACTCAGGAGGCCGAGGCAAGAGGATTGCTTGAGCTGGGGAGGTAGAAGCTGCAGTGACCTGTGTTCACGCCACTGTACTCCAGCCTGTGAGACAGAGTGAGATCCTGTCTCAAAACAAAACAAACAAAAAGAAAAACAAAAGTAGGATTAAAATCCAAGTTGAGATATTCCAAATCAAGGGTCTTTCCATCGTAACATGATAACAGGTGAGGATGTGTACCTTGAAGCTTTTTTTATTCACATTCCTGAATCTTCCACTGGCCAGTTACACACTTCCTGACCTGGTTACCTCAGTGTGGATGACTCTCCACCCTCACTGTCTGATGGCACCATAACAATTGCAACCAACTGGACAAGGGCTTCCAGTTGCTGTTTGAGGGATACCCAGACACAGCTCCACCACTTCCAGTGTAGTCATTAACATCCAGCTGTTAAAGGGAATGTCTCCCTGTTTGCACTGAGCCAACTTTATGACATCCATTGAACACGAGAGAACTGCAACCAGAACCATTTATAGAGTTAAACTGAGGGCCTGCAATGATATAAATGTCTAATGCTTTTTCCAGGTGTGGGCCAGGGGAACCTATGTGTATAAACCTTGGGTTGAAAAAGGACTGACATAGGAGGGTCAGTGTCATGGGAAACATGGCTCAAACCTCTGGCTGGGAACAGGGTACCTTCCTCTAGTCCTATCATAATCCTGGGCTGGCCATCTCTTCTCTCTGGGCTGTTCTGCTCACCCTCCTTGCTTTTTCTCACAAACGCCCTGGAAGAAAAGAATTCTTACTCATCTTCATTTTCTTATTAATGGTTAAGGATTGGCATATAATGGGTACTCAGAAAGTATCTGAATGAATGAATGAATGGAGTAAATAAACGAGGTGAATGGATGTCTCTCTCCATTGAGGAAGGAGTAACATCTGATTTCTTCACTCCTATCTGAAACAGAGGAGGAGCTAACTCATCTGCAAGTCTGTTGAGTGAAGACATGAATGAATGAAATGTTCAAACCTGGGGTTGAATTTGCTGACTTGACCTAGCTATTGTACTCGATGGTCCCTCTGCCCAGGACTTTCTTCCCCTGACTCACTCAGGTCTCCGCTCAAATGTCCCCTTCCCAGAGCTGCTGTACCGATCACCCTATCCAAGATTTACTACCCCCTGCTCCAGCGCCTCCTGAAGCTTCATCACATGCCTTGTTCATTTTCCTTCCTGGCACTTTTCTTAATATGCAATTATTGCATTTCTTTATAGTTTGTCTCCCCCTACTACAAAATAAGCTCCTTGAAAGCAGGGGCTGTGTCTGTCTCAGTCACTGCAGTACCCCCATTAAAATGTCTGGCACACGTTAAAACTTCAACAAATGTTTTTTGAATGAATGAATAAGTGAATATGACTTCCAACCTTTTCTATGGCTGCCAGTGTCCCCCTCTTCAGAGCGGGAGGCTCCTTCCCATTTATTCAAATTTCCCAGAGCCTCTCACAATATAAAGCATCTTAAAAGTCTTTTCAGCCTTGGCTTTAGTCACCTCACACCGCCTTGGCTCCCTACCCCTCTGATCACACTCCCCATCCTTCCCCTGCCCCCACAGTCCTATCCCTCATCCTCTGAATTACTGGTCATGTTTAATTACTGTACAACCACACAATAGAATAGACACTTAAAATGATGTTGAAGAAGGATGTATATTGATGTGGAAAGTCATTCACAATATATTGTTAATTAACAAGGTAATTGTATACAGGTAGTTAGATTCCATTTCTATAAAATCTCTGTGTGTAGGTACATGTGGATGTATCACATAAAAACAGGGGATTATACAACAAAATATTAACAGTGATAACATTTGCATATATTCAGTATGTTGTCCTTATTTTTTTATGATACTTCTGAATCCCTTGTATAATTTCTGAAAATATTAAGTTAAACCACATGAAATTGCCATTTTGATACATCAAAAATGGTAAAATGTCTTCTATTTCATATATTAGTTGAAACAAACAATAAGAGCAGACAAAACATAAAGACTAAGAGAGCCAAGATTGCATGCTGAGGGGAACTGCGTGCAGGGAAGCCAACCCCACATAGTAGGACCAGATTTGGGGAAAGAGAAATGGGACAGGTCTTTGAAAGCCAAAAGACTAAGTCACCATGTCCTGTATTAGGAGGCTGAAGTCCCTGGTCAGTGCTGACTGACAGGTGTCACCTGGGATTATTGATGAAGCACGGAGACAGCTGGGGGTGATGGACACAGCTGGGGACTATGTCTGAGGACTCTTGTGTTCCCTGCCTTGGCTCCTCACATCAAGTGCCTGATTTGGGGATCATGGCACCTACTTATCATTTGAGCAGAAACCAACTCTGTGCCACTATCAGCAGCCTGGGAGGCTAAGTCAAGATTCATCAAAGGAAAAAGAGGAGGAGGGAGAAAAGGAGAAGGGGAGGGAAGAAAGGATATTCTATTTTCCAAGCCCAAGTGTCAATGGCAGGTGATTTACGCTGGTGCTAAGCTTTTTCACACCCTGGCTTCTGAAAGAGATAGTGATGCCACACAGATCCATGATACTCATTTGAGAGTACTGAATGCTCAGTATGGAAGGAAGATCACTGATCTAGATGTTCAAAGGAGCCTCTCATGAAGTTCCACAGCAATGATTTTGACATGCTGCCGCATTCATCAAAAGGTTTTGTTACAGATAAGACACCTCGCTCAGAAGTGGAAAGCCAAAGGTAAGGAAGAGTGGGGAGAAGGTGGAGTCTCCGCAGCATTGGTGGCTCAGGGTGTGGCCACAACTGGCCCTCAGGCCACATACCAATGCTGTCCCAAGGCTTTGAATGGCTAGTGTAGGCTGTCACCCACAGCTAAAAAAGGGGGCTCCATCCACCACTGGAAGGCAGTGACAGTTTAAAATTAGATACAGCTGAGAAAATGACAAGAGGAAAAGCAAATAAATATATCTCTAGATGGGAAAAAAAAAATGAAAATGACAAGACCCAGAATTTGGGGAAAAAAATAATAAATTCTACCAAAAACAACCAAAGGGCTAAAATCTTTAGCAAGGGCAAATTGGTTAAGAAAGACACAAAATCAAAAAATAAGTGGGCAAAGGATATAAATTATTACATCATTAAAAAAAATCCCCTAGATTTAACAATGAGATTATATCACACCAGTCAGAATGGCTATTATTATTAATAAAAAGTCAAAAATAACAGGTGCTGGTGAGGTTGTAGAGAGAAGGCAACTGTTATACACTGCTGGTAGGAATGTAAATTAGTTCACCCATTGTAGAAAGCAGTCTGGAGATGTCTTATAGAACTCAAAATAGAATGATCATTCTTCCTAGCAATCTCATACTGGGTATATACCCAAAGAAATACACATCATTCTACCATAGATACATTCACACATACGTTCATCACAGCACTATTCACCATAGCAAAGACATGGAACCAACAACCTAAATCGATAGTGAACTGGATAAAGAAAATGTGATACATATACCCCATGGAACACTATGCAGCCATTAAAAAGGAGGTCATGCCCTTTGCAGCAACGTGAATGCAGCTGGAGGCTATTATCCTAATCAAATTAAAGCAGGAACGGAAAACCAAATACCACGAGTTCTCACTATAAGTGGGAGCTAAACACAGTCCACATGGACACAAAGAAGAGAACAACGGACACTGGGGCCTATTTGAAAGTGGAGGATGAGAGGAGGGTGAGGACTGAAAAACTACCTACCACAGACTATGCTGATAACCTAGGTGACAAAATTATCTGTACACCAAACCCCCATGACACAAGATTTACTCTTATAGCAAACGTGTACATGTGCCCCTTGCCATAAAATAAAAGTTGGAAAGGAAAAAGAATATGGATTTAACTTATTTTTCAAAAACAGGAATTCAACTTCACCAGCAATCAAAGAAATATAAATTCAGACAAGAAGATGTCAATTCTCTGTTGTCAAATTAACAACAGTTTTAAAGTTTAAAAGTATATAACAGGTCAGGCATGGTGGCTCATACCTGTAATCCCAGCACTTTGGGAGGCCAAAGTGGGTGGATCACCTGAGGTCAGGAGTTCAAGACCAGGCTGACAAACATGAAGAAACCCCATCTCTACTAAAAATACAAAATCAGCCAGGCATGGTGTCGCACGCCTATAATCCCAGCTACTTGTAAAGCTGAGGCAGGAGAATCACTTGAACCCAGGAGGCGGAGGCTGAGGTGAGCCAAGATCACACCATTACACTCCAGCCTGGGCAACAAGAGCAAAACTCCAAAAACAAAAAAAACATATCATAGCCCATGCTGATGAGGATGGAATCATATAGGCATTCTCAATATTTACGTATGGACTTGTGAATTTATATATACAAGAAATTAACAATGTGTAACAGAATTTGTTAAGAGTATTCAAGACCTTTGGCTCAGTAATTCTATTTCTGAGCATCTATCTTAGGAAAGCAATAATTTTTTAAACTAAATTTTATTTATAATAGTTTAAAATTGAAACAACTTTAATCTTCAATAATATTGGGATGATTGGGGACGTGACAACTTATTCATTCACTTAAAATAATATTATAAAGATTTACAGTGATATGTAAAAGACATATTAATAAATTCAAATAAAACCACATAAAATGCTTATCACCTAATAGTAAATGAAGAAAAATCAGGGAAAAAAAACTGCCTATGTAGTGGACTCCATACTCTGTAATAATCAAAATTAAACAGAGTAAAAAAGATAAGAAAGAAATAACCCAAAATGTAAAAATTGGTGTGATTGGAACATCAGTGACTTAAGGGTTTTCTTCATATTCATTTTATTATCCAGTTTCTTTAGTACCTTAAAACAAGAAAAAAGTAAGTAAGCTATGCTCTTGACAGACAGAAAGAGCAAAAATATCTGCACTTTCTATATCACAAATAATAAAGTGTAATGAAGCCAAGCACACGCCGACCTGTCTGCCCCACCCTGTCTTCCTTCCCCTGAAGGCAGTTCTGGCTCATCCTGTTAGCATGGAACAAATTCACATAGTGCACAAATGTCAGCACACCCAAACAGAAGAAAAAGAAGGAAAAAAAAAATGGAGAAATCTAATAAAACATATGAAGCACTATCAACTTGATACTTAATAGAAATCCACAAATAAGACAGAAGTATCTGATCCTCCTGACCTGGGCTTTTTTTTTTTTTTTTAATCTAGAAATATTGAAAAGCAAGAAAAATAGAAAAGGATACTTAAAAAGTGTATTTTTAAATATCAAGGATCTCAAAGAGATTGAAATATTCTTATCTCAAAAGAAATATAAATTTTCTCCATGAATTTGGGCATGGGTCAATGGAGGCTGCTGCCTCCAGGCAAAAGAGAACCAGCCTTGGGAGTTTAAATCTTGGCTCCTTCCCTGGCTGGCTGCACGCACTCTGTAAGGTACGTCATCCTTTCCCACAGGCTGAGTTTCCTCATCTGTAAAATAGGCATGCCACCTTCCTAGGTTGTAACCAGGAGCCTCTGCTCATTATGACTTCTCTTTTTATTAATTTGTATTATTATTTTTTTACTTTAGAGACAAGGTTTTACTCTGTAGCCCAGGCTGGAGTGCAGTGGTGTAATCATAGCTCATTGTAGCCTTGGACTCCTGGGCTCAAACTATCCTCTCACCTTGGCCTCTTGAAGCACTGATGTTACAGGTGTGAGCCACCACACCTGGCCCCACTTCTCTATTAATTAAGCAGCCCCTCCCAGCTGAAGCCGGGCAAGGCGCTTCATTATTATCCTAGTGAATCAATAATAAGATAGCAAATGTCAAAGGTGTAGGGGTTACATGGATTCTACTCTACTTTCCCTTGATGAATTGCCTTTAGATAAAGCTTGCACCCTGAATGCTAGACCCCAAGTAGCAAGGGTCCAAAGTAGGTTATTTGCTCCAACTCTGCACACAGGCAGGTCTTGAGTTCTCCAGTACATCTAGCATGGCTTCCTTCAATCATCAGGCATTTATTGAGCACCTACTCTATGCCAAGCACTGTGCTGGGTGCTGGAGATGTAACCATAAACAAGGCAGCACTGGGTCTTGCTGTCCCAGAGTTTAGGACGGTGACAGAAACAGACCAGGAAAATAGGTCTTTGCAATACAGACTGATACGTGACCCATAACAAATCCCAGCTTTACCATTTACTATCCATGTGTCTTTGGACAAGTGACTCCACCTCTCCGTACCTCACCTGTGAAAGGTGAGTTCCCACCACCGAGGGCACTGAGAGGCTAAAGGGAGCTCATATGTATTGAGTGCTTAGAACAGTGTTTGGCACATGTGGGCACAATGGAGGCACTTGCTATGAGCATTAGTTTTCACCAATATTTGTATTAGTATTAGTATTGATGTTAAACTTAGTACTAGCTTTAAGGACAGGCCTGTAATCCCAGCACTTTGGGAAGCCAAGGCAGGCAGATCATTTGAGGTCAGGAGTTCAAGACCAGGCTGGTTAACATTTCAAAACCCTGTCCCTACCACAAATACAAAAAAAAATAGCAGGGTGTGGTGGTACATGCCTATAAGGCCAGCTACTCAGGAGGCTGAGGTGGGAGAATCGTTTGAACCTGGGAGGTGGAGGTTGCAGTAAGCTGAGATTGAGCCACTGCACTCCAGCCTGGGCAACAAAGCGAGACTCTATCTTAAAATAAAATAAAATAAAATAAAATAAAATAAACGGCTCACACCTGTATTCCCAACACTCTGGGAGGTGGAGGTGGGTTGGTCACCGGAGGTCAGAAGTTCGAAACCAGCCTGGCCAACATGGTGAAACCCCATCGCTACGAAAAATCCAAAGAAATGAGCCAGACCTGGTGGTGGATGCCTGTACTCCCAGCTACTCAGGAGGCTGGAGCAGGAGAATCGCTTGAACCTGGGAGGCAGAGGTTGCAATGAGCCAAGATCATGCCACTTCACTCCAGCCTGGGCGACAGAGCAAGACTCTGTCTCAAAAATAAATAAATGAATAAACTTAGTACTAGCTTTAAGATTAGCATTAGTACTACTTGTCGTAGTATTTGTATTAACATAAGCAAAGCACTGGGATACAAAGCAAAGTTACCTTATCCAGCCTGGAGATGAAGATGAGTGAGGAAGCCTTCCTGGAGGAAGTAACATTTAAGTGAAGACCTGAAAAATAACTAGAATTCACTTGGTGAATGTGATGGTGGGAAAGTATTCTAGGAAGAGAAGACTGTGTGTGCAAAGGCCCAGAGCAGAGAGAAAGCAGAATGCATCTGTACAGTTAACTCTGAGAAGCCCCTCTGAAGTACAGAGGGCCCCGGGAAATGGGCGCAGAGATGAAGCTGTCGAGGGTGGGAAGGAAGAAGGTCCTGCAGGGTCTGTGGGCCAATGTGGGGAGTTTAGACTCTACCTTGAGGTCACTGAGGTCTCTTCGTAGGGATATTACAGGATCAGATCTGGCTTTTAGAAAGGCTTTTCAGGGGCTGTGTGGGGAGGGAATGACGGAGATTGGCTGGAGGCAGGGAGTCCAGGACAGAGGCATCTGTCATCATTTGGGGGAGGGAGGATGACGACCCACCAAGGCCTGGCAACGAGGTAGACAGAAACGAGCAGGCCCGGGAGATTTAGAGGACAGAGTGGGACAAACCCGGCGTCCACGGGGATGAGGAGGAAGCCAGGGAAGGCAGGCTCCGGCCTGAGTGGCAGGGACGTGGTTTTGAGATGTTTTTAACTTCTCGGATTTCAAGTCTGAATTCATACCGAGATAATGAAGTTCTTGGAGGGCCCACGACTGTTTTAAGCATCTGTGAATCCCAGGGGCCTGGTACACAGTGGGTGCTCAATGAATACCTCTGACTCGGGCCCCTCCTAGCCACCAGCCGTTCCACTGGGCTGAGCCACTGCCAAGCCCTTTACCACGGAAAACCAAACCGCAGTGGGTTTCCAGAAATGTGGAAAACATCCCCTCAGGAATCCAGACGTCCCCACAGCTCTCCTGTGCTGCACAGAAGTGGCAGGAGCGGGGAGCCAGGCTGGCGAGGGAGGCTCCGGGCTGGAGGCCTTGCTGCTCAGGAGAGCCATAAGGAGCCCTGGGGGAAGGCTTGGAAGAAGGGTTAGGGAGAGCAGCGCTGACCTAGAGTCCAAGCCTGTGAAGGATCCCACACACGGGCTCCCCAACTCTCAGTAGCTACGAGGTAAGGCCGGGACAGGAATGTGAAGGCAATAAAAATCTCCAACCCACCCAAAGCCATCCACACCACACCCTCCCCGCCCAATACACACACACAGAGACCACCTCCTCACCACCATTTATCCAGCATCTGTGAGGGGCCCTGTGCTCCATGATTCCTGTATAGCTCTGAGACACGGGATGCCTGGAAGGGAGGGGAACTCACTTGCCCAAGAGCATACAGCCAGTTGGGAAGGACGGGGGATTTGAACCTGGCGTATGTGATCCTAAAGCCCTTGCTTGCTTTTAACCACCATCTGAAAGGCCAAAGCCTGGAGCTGGTGGCCGTGAGGTCAACTCAGCAAGCACATGTGTTTTGTTTGGACCCAACACTCTTTTAAAAAGTGGGAAATTTCACATAAAAATCCAGGTTTCCGGCTTCTCTTTAGAAACCAGATCTGGCAACCCTAGGCCCACATTTCCGCAGGGCCACAATTGGCCAGGCTGAGGAGCAGCTGCCCCTTAGATGAGGCTGTGCACTCTGCTCCCCAGCCCACGTGCCTCACTGATGTCCCCTGCCTGGCCTCGGAACGCACTGACTTTGGAGTGACAGGACCAGGAGCTCCCTCCCAGGAGAGAGCCCTAAATCTTAAAGATTCTGGCCCTAGGCACCATGGCTCATGCCTATAATCCCAGAACTTTGGGAGGCCAAGGCAGGCAGATCACCTGAGGTCAGGAGTTTGAGCCCAGCCTGACCAACATGCTGAAACCCCATGTCTACTAAAATACAAAAAAAAAATTAGCCAGGCATGGTGGCAGATGCTTGTAGTCCCAGCTACTTGGGAGGCTGGGGCATGAGAATCACTTGAACCCAGGAGGCGGAGGTTGCAGTGAGCCAAGATTGTGCCATTACACTCCAGCCTGGGGGACAAGAGCAAGATTCCATCTCAAAAAAAAAACGATTCTGAGTTTCCTTTCTCAGCAACCCTCTGTACCTTCTTTTTTTCTATGTTGAGTGCATGATCTTTAAAGTCATGTCTGGGATCAGGGGCTTCCTGCTTGTGGCCTCAGTTTTCTCACCTCTAAAATGCGGATGTTAACAGTACTGAACTGATAGGGTTATGGAGAGAATGAGATGAGTTTCCGAATTCTGAGTTTGGGCCATGTGAATCCCTCCCTTCCCCATTCTATGGAAGAGAATAGGTTTAGGAGTTGCTAACAGCCACTAGGATCCCCAGGTAAGACAACATCTGTCAGAGAGGAACTGGAATAGACCACATTTATGGGTTACTTAGGCTGGATGAGATGCCACCCCCAGGCTCCCATGGTCCTGGGGCTGACCCCTTTCTACAGCTTATTGACCTGGTGAACTTGCTGGTTCCTTCTGCATGCATTGCCCTTTTTAAAACACATGCTCTGGCCAGGCATGGTGGCTCATGCCTGTAATCCCAGCACTTTAGGAGGCCGAGGCAGGCAGATCATGAGGTCAGGAGTTCGAGACCAGCCTGGCCAACATGGTGAAACCCCATCTCTACTAAAAACACAAAAAATTAACTGGGCATGGTGGCGGGCACCTGTAGCCCCAGCTAGTCAGGAGGCTGAGGCAGGAGAATCACTTGAGCCTGGAAGGGGAGGTTGCAGTGAGCTGAGATCGTGCCACTGCACTCCAGTCCTGGCAACAGAGTGAGACTCCATCTCAAAAAAAACCAAAACAAAAAAAAGAAAAGAAAACACTCTGTGAAGGCAACAACCATGTTTTCTTCATGTCTGTACCCTGAGGGCTCACTATATATTAGGAAATCTCTAAGTGATGGAAGGTCCTGGGCTCAGTCCTTGGACCTCTTCTCTTCTCTGTCTACACTCACTTTGTGATCTCATCCAGTCTCAAGGTTGTAGACACCATTAACAGATTGACGCCTCCAGCCCAGACCTGCTCCTGACCCCAGACTGGATATTGAGCTGCCTTCGTGGTATCACCGCTTAGAGATCTAATGATGCCTCAGGCTCAACATATCCAACAGGAGCTTCTCATATTCCCCCCCAAAACCAGCTCAACCCACAGCCTTCCCTCTCAGGTGATGGCAATTCCACCTTTCCAATTGTGCAGGCGTAAAAAATGAGATCATTCTGGTGCCTGTCTTCCTCCTCCACCTCCCGTGGAATACCGATGGTTCTTGTCACCTCCACTACTACTATCCTGGTTCAAACCAACATTATCTCTTGCCTGGATGATTGCAATAGCTTCTTAACTGGTCATCACCCTGCTTGGACCCTTACTTCCTGATGGGCTATTCTCTACACAAGACCTGGAGTGATCATTTTGTGTTTTGTTTTGTTTTTGAGACAGTCTTGCTCTGTCGCCCAGGCTGGAATGCAGTGGTGCGATCTCAGCTCACTGCAACCTCCACCTCCTGGGTTCAAGCAATTCTCCTGCCTCAGCCTCCCGAGTAGCTGGAATTACAGACGCCTGCCATCACATCTGGCTAATTTTTGCATTTTTACTAAAAACGGGGTTTTACCATGTTGGTCAGTCTGGTCTCAAACTCCTGATCTCAGGAGATCCACCCACCTTGGCCTCCCAAAGTGCTGTGAATATAGGCACGAACCACTGCACTGGCCTCCAGGGTGATCATTTTAAAACTGAAGTCAGATCATGTCTCCTCTGCTCGAAAACCTGGATTGCACTGCTCTTACTCAGAGTAGATGCCAGAACTCTTCACAATGGCCTACAAAACCCTATATGGCCTTGAGCCTTCTTTGACCTTGCGTTTCTCTCCTTCCTTTACAGAGTTTCAGTGACTTGCACAAAGTCACTCAGCCAGGAAGGAAAAAACTGGGACTAGAAGTCTGTTTGAGCTTCAGGATTCCCAATCTTTCAATTACAAAGCACAACTTCCCAGAAAGTCTCATTGCTTTTCCTGGCCTGCAGTTTTCTCATCTGTAAAATAAGATACTTCCACCCACCTGGGTTACATCTGAGGGGGCAGTGGTATTAGACATTTTTTAATATTACATTCCGTCTCCAATATTTGATGAACCTGAATGGGGCCTGAGCAGGAGCTATGGATGGGTGAATGGATGAGTGAATGGATGAATGGATGGATAGATGGATGCATGGATATATGGGTGGATGGGTGGATGGATGGATGGATAAATAAACAAATTAATAATTAATGCTTAAGGGAAATACTGAAATTTTAGTGAAGGAGAAAAGGGAGAGAAAATATTGCTGAAAGGATGGTTTTTAGAAGCTCTGATTTAGAGTTGGAGGATTGAGATGATAGCCAGGACAGAAAAGCTTCCCTTACTAACCCAATGCTCCACGGGAGACCAAATTCTGGGTGAATGGGTCATATGAGAGGCAGGTTGAACCAGAAGACAGAACACAGACTTTAGGGCTCAGGGGCCTGCATTCAAATCTCATCAGTGCAGCTTACTAGTTGTGTGGCATTAACCCCCGGTTTCCTTGGGGGCAGGGGGGATAATATAATCCTCCTTTCTTGCGGTACTTGTGAGGAGTAGACTAGATATTAACATATATTTTTAAGTGTCTGGCACATAGTAAATGTGTAGCAATGGTGCTGCCATCATGGCTAGAAAAGGCCTCAACCAGAGACAGGGGCCTCAGCCAGGCACCTCAGAGCAACTCCTGTCTTGACGCTGCCTGGGAAGCTTTGATGAGGGGTGCCAGAGGCAGAGGCCAAGTGCTCCATCTATATCTGCCGATCTCTGGCCATTGGCTAGGCCGCCCAGCTGGCTTGAGGCCTTCTAGAGTACACAGGATGGGCCAGCGTCGCGCGGAGTGGGCCTGGCTGCGTCAGTCCCTGGCAGGTTCAGAGGCTTGTGAAAGAACCATCCACCTGCCCTGCCCCTCCAGGCTTAGGGGAGAAGTTGGCCTCAGGGTCCAGAGCCCCAGCTTCTCAGGAAGCTCTCAGACTTGAGGGACTTTCCATCCACATGGCAGGAATTTTTCGCAGAAAGGAAAAAACTAAAAACCTTCATCCTTTGGCCTCTGAGAGAATATTCCTTTTATGTGAAACTGGCAGGGAGGAAAATTCAAGATTCCTTCTCCTTCGCCTAATTGATATCAACATGAAATATTCTAGTGTTGTTTTAATAAGACTTTGGTTTTCCAGCAAGAGTAGGGAAAAAAAAAAAAAGAAAAGAAAAAGAAAAAAAGATCCTCTCCTGGACCAGAATATTTTTAGCAAAAATATTTTGCTTGCATCCTCCCTGCCCCCTCCCTTCCCTGTTCCTGCCATGGCTTCAAAGGCACAGCAGCGCCGTTCTGGGGTGCTAAACAGCGGCCCACACTCGGCAGCCCCCTCCTCCCGATGCATGGCAGGCAGGCCGGCCAGGGAATGCCAAGCCAGGAAGATATTTTTTCCAGAAGTGGCATCTGGCTGCTTGGCAGCGGCACAAGCAGTTGTGCTGGCAGCCGGGGCTGGCCGGGGTCTGCCGTGCGTTTAGGCTGCTGCCTCTTCTGACTCTCTCGCACAGACACAGTGCTCTCTCTCCCAGGCTGGGCCCCTCTTGTCCTCACCCCTCATGAGGACGGAGGGGGAGTACCTTAGAGCACCTGGGGGCTTTGCCCTTGGCCTCCTGACAAGATCTGACTCTGGAGACCCACCTGGGCTTTGTCCCTTGCCAACTTGCCCTTGGGCAGGTGGTTTAACTCTTCTGAGTCCTCAGTTTCCTCGAATGAGAAAGGGGAGTCATCAGCATCCATATAAAGGAGGGTGCCTGTCTGCTCTGGCTTCTGCCTGTCGCCCCGAGAGAATCTCTTACATGCTTCCCATCACACATGAAAGCCCCTGAAAGCATGGCCTCTGCTTTCTCAGGCTCTTAAAATCTTTGCCATCCCAGAGCCTTTGCAATTACTGCGCCCTGCCCACCTCTGCCCATGTTTCAAACAGCTGACTCCTGGCACTTCGGCTCAGTGCTCAAAAGCCACCTCCTTCAAGAGGCTCCCTGGTGTCCCCATCTCCAGCAGCCGCTCCTGACTTGCTATCTCAGCTCCTGGACCTCTACTGCAGAGCAGCTATCTCCTCTGCCACACCAGGCTAGGGGCTCCATGAAAGCAGGTTTCCCATCTGTCATGTCAATCATCAATCCCAAGCACCTTGCACAAGACTTTCCCAATGACATATGGATGAATGAAAGGGGCCCCAGGCTCACTGGAGATGCCTCTTATGTCTCTCATTGACAGCCCTTGGGGGTCATGATGTCCCTAGCCCACCTCCTCAGAGATGGGAAGGAAGGAGGCCAGCTTCCAGTGTGCGCCTCCAATGTGACACATCAGGACTGCCTCTGTTATCCCTTTCATCTGCACCCCAACCCTGCAAGGAGAAATTATTATCGCTGATTTACAAATGTGGATTCTGAAAAGTTGAGGGGCTGGCGCGTTGTCACACAGCTAAAGTGTGGCTAGCTCTGTCCAACCCTATTGCTCTCCTTCTTCCAACTCCCCATGGCTGGTCCTGCCACTATGCTATGTGAGCTGGAGGCTCTGGTGTGATGTTGTGATGAACACTAATGACAGTTCCTATGCAAAATCCTTGTGCCATGCTGGGTGCCCTCCATTCATCATCTCACGAAACTTACAACAGTACTACAGATGGGGATCATTAAACCTCATCATATAGATGAGAACACTGAGCCTCACAGGCATGAAGTGGTCTTCCTGGGCACACAAAAGAAGTAGGGGAGCTCCTTAAGTGCTTAATGGAATGGACCCCACTGCTAAGGTGAGATCCTTCTAACATTTATACCATGCTTTCTAATGCACCTTCAACATCCACTATTCACCATGCAGCTAGCATGCACCTGTGCTCAACAACTAGTCATTGGATAGATGAATGGATGGATGGATGGATGAATGGATGGATGGATGGATGAATGGATGATGGATGATGAATGGATGATGGATGGATGGATGGATGATGGATGGATGATGGATGGATGGATGGATGGATGAATGGATGATGGATGATGGATGGATGATGGATGGATGGATGGATGATGGATGAATGGATGGATGATGGATGAATGGTGGATGGATGGATGGATGATGGATGGATGATGGATGGATGGATGGAAGGATGGATTGATGGATAGATGGATGGATGGATGGTTGGATGGATAAATGAATGGATAGATCCAGAGCTGAGATATGAACCTTGATCCAGATCAAGAACCAAAGTTCCAGCTGAGCATGGTGGCTCACACATGTAATTCCAACACTTTGAGAGGCCAACGCAGGAGCATGCTTGAGGACAGCAGTCCAAGACCAGCCTGGGCAACATAGTGAGATCTTATCTCTACAAGATAATCTTTTTAAAACAGCCAGGCATAGTGACTCACAGCCATAGTCCCAGCTACTCCAGAGGGAGAGGCAGGGAGATCGCTTAAGCCCAGGAGTTTGAGACTGCAGTGAGCTATAATCACACCACTGCACCCTATCTTGAGTAACAGAGCAAGACCCTGTCTCAAAAAAAAGAAAAAAACAAGGTCTCAATTCTAGCTCTACTCCCCATCCCAGGCCTACACAAGGTTCTAAAACCCACGGATGCTCAGATGCCAGCTTCAAGGTATATGGCCCCCCCAGGAGCTGGCCCTGTAATGAAACCATTGCAAGCAGCCCTCACAGTTCTCTCTCCCATCCTCATCACCCCATAGAGGGACCAGGGGTCAGAAATGACAATCACAGCTAATCCAGTGAGTTCTCCAGCCACCTTCTAAGTGGTCACGCAATTCCACCTCTCCTTGAGACATCTGAATGAGAATGTTGGCCAATACCCTGTGACCGCAGGGAAACGGAGGCACAGGGAGGGGAAGGGACTTGTCAAGGTCAATCAGCCTTGGTTCCTGGGGTTGAGCTTGATCTGCATGGAAAGAGCCTCAAACATTGTTTTGTGCCAGCTTGCTGGGATCCTCTGCCTTGAGTACATTTTTACAGCTTCTTCTTTGCAGACAGAGTGCTTGGGGCCCAGACACAGTCCTGGTGCCTGTGGAGGGGCAAGCTGATCAGCCTCGAGACAACCTCCAGCTTCATGGGCAGCCCTGGCAGCTCACCAGAGCCAATCAAACACACATCTGAAATGGTTTTCTAGGCCAGGGAGGAGGGTGGAATATTCCTCCAATCAAGCAAAATGTCAGATTGGTTGTCCATACTTTCAGCCTGGTATTCAGAGCACACCTCTCTGGGTTTCAGCTCATCTCCTAGCTTTACCCAGTCGACCTTCCAGCAGGGCTATAGCCACTGTGAGGCCTTTCCAAATATTCTCTGTTCTTTCTGCCTGGAGGCACTTTCCTATTTCATCCCTTGTAGAATTCTCCCTCCTCCTAGAATGCCAGCTTGGAGGCCCCCACCCTTGAACTTTCCTCCTACCTGGCTCTTCCTATTTCTCCATCCCAGCATTCTGTTCCATCATGGCCTTGTGATGTGAGTTACGTGCAGCAGAAACCTTGTCAAATAATCTTGATATCCATCCCCTCTCTGGTCAATCCCAGCACCTGGCACATTTAAGCGTTGGTCCCTGATGTCCTGAATCTCCGAAGGTTTGACCTCTCCTGCAGTCACCGAGCTCTGTTCTGAGACGTGATTTGTTCTGAAATGTTCTGGCTAACTTGGGTGAATCCTCTGTACTGCAGAAGAATGCAGGCCTTTAGCAGCTATTTCAGATGACTCACTAGAGGCTGAGGATGATTAAGGGAGCATTAATGTGACTCTTTTCTCTCCAGTTCCTAAAACCTCCCTGGCCTGCTCACAGATGTATTCCCAGCACCCGACACCAGGCTGGCACAGGCCTTGTTTCTTGCAGGAGGAAGAAATGAATAAAGGCAGCGCTCAGCTCAGCAGCCCCTAAGCTGTCTACATCTGCAGCTTTCCCTCTCTCGGAGGGTGACACAACACAAATGTCACAGGTTGCAAGCAGAAGAGGCCTGGGGTTGAATCTTAGTTCTACTTCTTCCCACAGTGAGAAGGTGGGCAAGTCACAGGAGTGACAGTGCAGAATGCTGGAGTCTGTTGGAGACTTAAAGCTGCGACAGCACAGAGGCACAGGGCTTAACTGCAGCTTGGGAAAGGTCTGTCCTGCCCTCCTCCAACTGCCCTCCCTCATACCTGCCCCTGCATCTCAAGGGCCTTTGCCTGTCCCCATCTGCCTCTGCCCTGGGCCTGCCTGCCTGCAAGCTCTGTCGGCTGGTGCGGGGCAGGTGGGTCTGGGAGGGCCAGGCCGGGCCATTTCCTCCCTTCCCTTCCCGCCCCACCCGCCTGCCCGCAGCCAGCTGTGGGGCAGACATTCCTAGGCCTGCTCATTGATATTCAGGAATGGAACTTGAGCCGGCTCCGGGTGCCCAGAGCGGGCAGGCACTCCTGCCCTCTGCTTGGGCTCTTCTGCCTATATTGGGAAGACCTCCACAGCCTCACCAGCCAGAAAGAGCATCCCAGGCCACCAACCCCAGCAGCTGGATGTTGGGGGAAACTGATCCCTGAAGTGGGGACCCCCTCAACAGCCCCAGGGCATCCAGGAGTCTGGGGGTGTGGGTGGCTGAGGTCTCCCAACTTGCTGTGCAGTGCTCATTCTCTGCCAGCTCCCTGAGTTGCAAAGTGTCCCCAGAGCTTCCTGCTTCTCCAGGTGCTTCCGAGTCGTTCCCAGCCCCACACTGCTCTCTCGAGGCCCTGCCCGAGGCCCCACAGAGGGAGGGGGCTGGATCCCAGGCTGGGCTGGCCGGCCTTCCCACACTGTCTCAGCGGGAAGACAGGAGGCTCCTCCCTCCCAGCAGCAGATTGCCAAGCCTCCACCTCACACCTCTGGGTTTTTGCAGATGGGCTTGTTTTTCCTTGGGGTGTGAAAGAGCTGGTTGGTCATCGAGGGGGGGTCTTCTCCCCTCCAGGCAGCTGCTCGGGCCAGCCACAAACTCCTATCTCCCCAGGAGATGGCCCCTGACCCAGGGGTCACAGGGTGGAGAGGGGGTGGTGCCCTCCCAGGGTCAGTTGGGACTGGCCTTAGGGGGCCCAGCCCCAAGGACTGAGGTTCCCACCCCAGGAGGTGGCAAAAAGCCTCCTCCATTGCTCCTTGTAAAGCAAGATAAGCACCTCTCCAGCACCCTGTGGCTTCTGCTCATGCTTCCCAGCCTCAGCTAAATCCTATTGGACCCAAGTGTCCACTAGAAGGACCCTGTAAGGGGGTCCATCCCCTCATAACTGACACTACAGGCTCTTATCCTCAGGCTCTCTGCACAGTCTCTCTCCTGACCCAACTTTCATCCTTCCCACCTTCCAGAACCTTCTCCCAGGACCCGGAAGAACCCCAGCCCCATACACAGCACACTCCCTCACACACAGCTTCCTCTTCTTCCCAGCTCCTCCTTTCCATGGCCTTGGGGAGCCGCCTCTGCCTCGGGGACATCATCTCCTCCCTCCCTCCTAAGGGCTTTCCTCTCCCACCTCAAGACAGGAGGTGGAGGCAGCCCCACCTTGCGTCCATGGCCACCTTCTGGCCTACACTGCCCCATGCCTTCCCAAAACACCTGTTCTCCCGGGACACAGCTGTTTGCCGCATCTCGCCCCCCTCACTGGTGTCCACAGCCTCTTGGGCACTCTTCACTCCCTGAGGAGCCCCCCACACCATGCCTCTTGCCATTGCCCTGGGCCCCTTTGACACCCTCACAGACATCCCTCCCAATGTTCTGGCTGCTCTGTCTTGGACCTCCTCATCACCAGTGCCCCTCTTCTACCCTGAATCAGCCATCATCACTTGTCATCACAGGAACTGCACTGCTTCCACCATCAAGGACCCAAACAGTGCCTTCTTCACCTGCAAGCCTTTCTTCCCTCAGGGGCTCGCAAGCTCCTGTACTGCCCCTCCACCCCCAAACTATCCTCCAACACATCTCTCTCCGTCCCTGAGAGTTTCCCTCGCACTGCTGCAGCCCAGATCGCAAGGCCATCGCGGTCATCCCTGCCTGCCCCCTCTGCCTCTGCCACCCCATCTGCCTGAGCCGCAAGCCTAGCGACCCTCTGACCCATGCCCCTGCTCCTGGGCCTAAATGGCTGAGCTGGGCCAGTGGCCAGCTGGCCTCTGTGCTCCCAGTCCCAGGCCCGCACTGCGCGACCTGCATCGCTGGCAGCCTCTCACCGGGCCCCGGCCGGCTCGCTTTCCCTCTCTCCGCCGTGGCCACTGCCCCAGCTGGCTTGCTTTCCCTCCCTCTGCCATGGCCACTGCCCCGGCCGGCTCGCTTTCCCTCTCTCCGCCATGGCTGCTGCGTCGTCTTTTCCTCTTCTCAACCCTCCCTCAACCTCAGCCTCAGCAAACTCTTCCCACCTTCAGCAAGTGGGCTTGTCTTGTCTTGATCTTCATAGAGAAAATGGAGGCCTTCAGATGGGGTCCCTGCATTTCCCCAGCCCCGCTCCCTGCCGCGTGACTTGTCTCCCCTCAGCATGGAGATGGTGGCCGAGCTGCCATCCCCGGTCCTGGGTTCCCGGCTCCATCTCTTCATCCATCTTGCTCTCACCGATGCCCTTTCTCCTGAATCTCCATTTCCTCCTCTGCAGAGCTCCTCCCACCAGCATTTTTTTTTCTGAGACAGGGTCTCCCTCTCTCAACCAGGCTGGAGCGGAGTGGTGTGATCTCAGCTCACTGCACCTCCACCTCCTGGGCTCCAGCCATCTTCCCACCCCAGCCTCCCGAGTAGCTGAAACTACAGGCACTCACCACCACACCCAGCTAATTTTTGTATTTTTAGTAGAGATGGGGTTTCACTATGGTGGCCAGGCTCGTCTCAAACCCCTGGCCTCAAGTAATCCACCCATCTTGGCCTCCCAGAATGCTGGGATTACAAGCGTGCGCCAGCCATCATCAGCATTGTTTAATGTTCCAGTCTCTCCCATCTTAAGACAAGAAAAATGTGCTGGACTTCATTCCTCTACTCAAGCAAATTTCTCAGAATTGTCTACACTCTCTCTCCTCATCTCTCTTCCATTCTTCAACCGACTTCAGTCATACTTGCAGCCGCATACTCCAGGAGGCTGCCAATGACAGCCTCACCAGCAAACCCGGGGCCGCCTGTCTGCTCCAGCGTCCTTGGCCTCCTAGCAGCATTGGAGGTTATCTCTCCCTCCTTCTTCAAGCTTCTTTTCCCCCTCCTGGTTTTCTCCTGCCTCTGACTACTCCTGCAGTCTCCGTTGGAGCCAGGTAACTAAGGTCTCAGCTTGCCCAGGACGGAGGGGCTACTAGTCATCCTATGTAGGGTGCCACCTTCTCTGTCCACGTTGCGTTCCAGAGCTTGGTCTTTAGCAACTTTTCTCCCCACTCTGCTCTCCTGCTCCAAGTGTGATCTCCTGCTCCTGTGCGCTTAAATAAGGCCCATGTGCCAATGACTCCTACAGGCAGGTTCCATCCCAGCCCACCCTGCTGAGCTCTTATGTCATCCTCTCCCACTGTGCCCAGAGCCCCTCCAAGGCAGGGCTACCTGTTACGCCACGCAGCAGAAAACCCTGAAATGATAAAGTCAGTTAAAACAGCAGCTAACAGGGATTGCGTGCTCACCGCGTGCTGGGCTCTGCTCACGGGGCCTCCTATGAGGATATGAGGTCACTCATGCCAGTCTGCCAACAATCCCATCAGAGCCATTTTAGAGGAAAGGAAACTGAGGCTCTAGAGGAGCAGGAGCGTGGCCAGCATCACACTAGTAGGAAGCGCGGAGCCAGGACCTGAGCTCTACAGTCTGTGCCCCTGAGAGAGGAGGCCTCACCTTGTGAAGCAGGAGCCCATGGCCCATCTATTGAGTTGAGTTGAACTGGGTGACCTCCCACCCTAGAAAAAGTGAAGACCCTAGAGACTTCAACCAACCTCCTCCTGTTCTTGGAACTGTCGCCAGAGGTACCATTTGCCAAGAACTAAAGAAATATTGAGGGAATGGTTAGAAGCTTAGTCTGGAGTCCGACTTGTTAGTTTGGAATGTCAGCTCTTTCTCTTTCTAACTCTTCGGATTTGCTTAAGCAAGTCATTTATTTTGTACCTCAATTTTCTCATCTTTAAAATGGAAGATGGTAATAGTAAAGATTAAATAAGATAATACAATGAAGCACATAGCACAGCAGCAGACACAGAGTGGATGAGCCACACTTTTTTTTTGAGACGAAGTTTCACTCTTGTTGCCCAGGCTGGAGTACAATGGTGCAATCTCAGCTCACTGCAACCTCCGCCTCCTGGGTTCAAGCGATTCTCCTGCCTCAGCCTCCCGAATAGCTGGGATTAGAGGCATGGACCACCACTCCCAGCTAATTTTGTATTTTTAGTAGAGACAGAGTTTCTCCATGTTGGTCTGGTTGGTCTCGATCTCCTGAACTCAGGTGATCCACCCACCTCGGCCTCCCAAAGTACTGGGATTATAAGCATGAGCCACCGCGCCCGGCCGAGCCACAAATATTTACTGAGCCTCTGCTATGTATTAGGCACCAAGCTGGATTCTGGAATACAGAAGTGAAAACATAGCAGGGTTGCTGAGGGGTGTTTACAATCATGGGTGTAGAGAAAGCAACCCTGCGAGATTTGGTTTCTTTGATAACTGAGTTGCTGAGCTGTGCCTAAAACCAGCTTGTGCTTGGGGTGAAAAGGAAGCCATGCGATTATTCACTCTCACACCTCTCTGCCTGTGCACAATCTATTCCCTCTCCCAGCTCTAACTAGAAAACTTCTCAGCCTGTAACACCCAGCCTAATTATTAGCCTCTCTGTGAAGCTGCTTCTGATTCCCACTGAATAGACTGTCTCTCTTTCCTCAGGCTAACTTTAGCATCTTACATATACTCTTACGTAACAGAGTCACTCATTCACTCATTCATAGTTTCATTAAACAAACATTTGCCAAGTTCCTAGGTACCTATTACAGGCACTGAGGTTACAAATAATAGCTAAATGCTAATGTCTCTTGAGTACTTATTCTGAACCACGTAGTTTTAAATGCTTTGTGTGTAATCTTCACAACAACCCTGAAAGATAGGAGCTGTTGTTTTCTCCATTCTGCAGACTGGGGACACTGAGACGCAGAGAAGTTCGGTTACCCAGGCCTCAGCTAGGCGGTGGGGAAGCCAGGACTGCTGCCTGGGCCTGCACTCACCCTGCCGTGTCACCTTGCAGAGGCCTGAAGAAGTCACAGTCCTTAAATTCTCTCAGGTTCATCCACTGTTTATTTCTAGAGCAACTCCCCAACTCAGTTGCCCTGGGACTGAGTAGTTTCCCAGGATGTGAGATTTCCATGCTAAACCTAAGAAAGTCCCAGGCAAAGAGGGACAAGTTGGCCACCCCAGTCTTCCCTTGAATTGCTGTGGAACCAGATTCACGCCCCCATCTGTCAGACTCCATAGTCGCCCTCTTCAGCAACCTTCAAAGGAAAGACAGGGGCTTCTGGCTGCTAGTCCCAGCCCTCCCAGTCCACAGGGACCACAGGCTGGTGGAAATGGGGATGAGGAGGGACCAGCTGGAGGCCAGCAGGCAGGGAGGGAATCTCAGAGCAGGGGCTGGGCTCCCTTCTCCAGAGCAAATCCGAGTCACCACTGAAGGTGACTTACAAGCGTAAGACTTACATGGCTCTTGCCTGGCCCCTTCCCCGCTCTCTGGGGCCTCCTCGCCTCTCGCTTCTCTCAGCAGAGGGAGAAGCTGAGATGACGTTTTGCCCCATCCAGCCAGGAGCTGAAGAGGACTCCGGCCTCCTTTGTCTAGCCCTTTTCAAGGTGAGGGAGACAGGCCAACCAGACAGGTGAAAATGTCTCCTCTTGCCCAGTTCCTCTTCCTCTCTGGTCTAGTCCTAGGGATCCGCTCAGACATAGGTCTCCCTCTAGAGAAAGCAGTTTCTGAACTGCAAGGGGAAGGACAACGGCATTGAAATTCATGAGAAATAAGAATGAAAAAAAGCACCATGCTTGAAAAGAGACACCTTGAGTAAATGCCAAATCAATCCCATTAGTATAAAAGTCTGCCAACTAGTCCCATGTTAAAACCTCCTTTACCCTCACGTCACCATCACCCCACTTTCCTTCTCCCCTTGCAGTCAAACACCTCAAAAGAGTCTGCATTCACTCTCTCCACTTCCTCACTTCCCACTGCCTCGAACCCAATCCAACTACCCACCTCCCATCACTACATTACTGTCACCCCAAGGCTCTCACCGTCGGCTCCTCGGGTGAGCGTGCAGCCCTCATCCTCCTCAATCCACCAGCAGCTTCTGTTTGACACAGGTGATCCCGTCTCCTTGAAACCTGCTTCCTGCTTAGCTCCCAGACCCTGCTCTACCTATTTCCCTCCTGCCCTCGGTCCACTCTTTCCCAGCTGCCTGGTTGGTTGCTCTCCATCCTGTTGCCCCATAAATGTAGGAGGGCCTCGGGGCTCCGTCCTCAGACATGGACTTTTCCATATACCAACTCCCTTGGAGATGGATCTTATAGGTCTTGCTTCTTTAAATATACCCTTTGCACACCCACTACCACCAAATTTATATCTTCGATCCGACCTCTTCCAGACTTGCTGCTCTTTGAACATCCTCAACACCCACCTACATCAAGATCCTCAACACCTACTTACCTCCAGATCTTTGCACTTTCTCTTTCTGTACATTCATCAGCAGAGCTGCTCCAAGACACCCTCTCTAGTCACTTTATGTATAAAGTTGCACACAATTTCATAAACACCATCCACCCCACAAAATCTGCTTTCTCTCTCTTCATGGCATTTATCACAACTTGACATGTATTTATTTGCTTATATCTAATAGAATAGAATCTCCTTCCATGCTGGAACTTCTTTACTTTGTTTACCTTTATTAAAGGTGCTGGGGATAGAGCAGTATCCCCTACTGCATGCCACCTCTATGCCAGACATATATATACACACATATATATATTATATGTATATATATTATACATATAATATACAGATATTGATATATATATTATATGTATATATATTATATATACTATATACAGATATTGATATATATACCTTTATATATTATACATATAATATATATTATATATCTGTATATATATGTATATACTATATACAGATATTGATATATATATCTATATATTATATATATATTATATCTGGTGTGTATATATATATCAATATCTGTATATAGTATGTGTACATATACAGATATATATGTATAGATACAGATATATATATAGCAGGGCTGGTGGTGATGAAATCTCTGAGCAATTGCTTGTTCATAAAGGATTTTATTCCTCCTTCACTTATGAAGCTTAGTTTGGCTGGATATGAAATTCTA
>CAUYQU010085624.1:0-43201 GCA_963574635.1 Cheracebus regulus
CTATCTTCCCATTCAAATGCCTAAAAGTGAACAAACCAAGGGGAAGCGGGTGTTGAATTTTTTTTTTGAGACAGAGTCTCACTCTGTCCCCAAGGCTCGAGTGCAGTGGGGTGATCTTGGCTCACTGTAACCTCCACCTCCTGGGTCCAAGCAATTCTCCTGCCTCCGCCTCCCAAGTGGCTGGGACACAGGTGCATGCTGCCACACCCAGTTAATTTTTTTGTATTTTAGTAGAGATGGAGTTTCATCGTGTTGCCCACCAGGCTGAAAAAAACTCCTGAGCTCAGGCAATCCGCCTGCCTCGGCCTCCCCAAAGAGCTGGCATTACAGGCATGAACCACCACACCCAGCCAGGGTGTTGAATTTAATATGAAATTGAAAAGATCTGATTCTGCAGAATGGCCAAGAAAAGATATATCAAGGAAGAAGTTTCCACTTCTACCTTCCAAGCCCACTGTGGTTCAGAAGTGTTACCTGCTGCACTGTTGGATTGTAGCTCCTGCCAGGGGCCAGCAGAGTTGGTTAGCAATGACCCTGAATCCGGCAGGCAGCTCTCATCACAGTCACCTGGAGAACCTGAAGGAGCTGGGCCTGTCCCTCCCACATGGGAAAGCCCCGCCATCTGCATGTTTCGGTAGTTTCCCAAGCCATTCTAATTTGTAACCCAAGCTGAGAACTAGGGTTGGCTTTTATTTCCCATCAGGTGTTCTTGTTTTCAGTACTTCAGTGCGAACCGTCTTGAAGAGTAATAAATAAAGAGTACTATTAGCTTAGAACTGATACAGATCAGTAGAAATTGAACAGAAAAAAACTTACTTGGAAGCCCTCTGGGATGTTGCTCTTCTGAGCACTTGTTTGTGGTTGGGTGGGGGTTTGGGGACCAGGGAGGTGCAAGAACTTGGAGGTGGTATCACTTTTTGTGGCAGAGTGGTTGGCTTCTGGCCACTAGCTGTGGCACTGGAAATTCTGCAGCCTGCACCATTATTCACTGTCCATAAATTGGAGTTAGGTAGTGTCTGGCTGCCAAAGATTGCCTACAAAAAAAAAAAAAAAGATCAGTGGAGCTCACCTTCACATCCCATTTGCTGTATGCAACTAATCTGTAATCCTGCCAAGGGGCAAAAAGAAAAGGAGAACTGTGAATTTTTTTTTAAAGAAAAAAACTTCTCTCATGTTGCCAGTACAGCTCTAGATTCAGAGAAGGGGAATATTTTGGAGCAGAGAGTTGAGATGGTCTTGTTGAAAGCACACTGGGCTAGGAATCAGGCAGGGCACCTGGGATACTAAGCGCTGGCCCACATGTGTGAATTAGAAAAGCATTTGCTCTCTCTCATTGTAGTTTCCTTCACTGTTAAATTCAACACATTTTTAACGTATGTCTCTTTCGAGGCATGAAGTACTAGAAATAGAGCACAGAATAAAACTGACTTGTAGCTTGACTTGATTCCTGCCCACTCTGAAACTCTGAGCTCCTCTAGCAAGTTTGCATATAGGAGGCAAGTGGGGAAGTCAGCGCGGCTAGGGCATGGTGAGCGAACACAGAGGAAAAGATGAGGCTGCCACAGGAACCATGAGCCGGGCCTGGTTATAATCTTCAGGCCTAGTTTAGAATTCTAGCACAGAAACATTTTGTTGACCAAAAGATTATCGTAAGATTTTACATGTGAAAATACTTTCAAAGTAAAATTACTACACGAGTACATGTTATATGAATACAATTGACACAAAAATATTTTTGCTCAGAGGGTAAGCCTATAAGTAAAGACCTAAAAATCACCATCTAAACATCACAAATGCCAAAATATATAATTAGGATATAAAAGTATATTTCCTTCAAGTAGATGCTTAAAAAGTTTTTACAATTTATCTATTTCATTAGAAATAATCTTTTTGTCTCAATTTGTTACTAGTCTTTTAATACTATTAACACTGCTTTCAACATGCATACATTGTAAAAACTTTAAATGAGAAATAATATTAAGAGAAAAATAACATCATTGACAAAACACAGTATTTTTTTATTAAAAGGATTTCTGGCAATTGATTTCCATTGTATATACAACATGTAAAGGACTCATGGCAGGGCATGACGGAATAATATGAGATGCTCTTAGGAAATATTCATCTTCTAGACAGTTTACTAGTATTATTTTTGCCCTTTATGGACTTTTTTTTTCAGATTTAAAAGATGAACTGGGTAGCTTTAGTAAAATGTTAACCAACCCTTCTATAAGCATGACTTAAAATGTCCCACTTTCAGAAAATGTGTCAAAGGTCCTAGACTAAGCAGATATGAGGGGGATCCAGGGGTCTTGTGTGGAGTAAATGTGTTTGACTGAGATGCTTGACAAAGAACAAAGAGATTTCAGCGGGAAAGGGTCTGAGCATTTTCAATCTGACCAATCTGACTGAGATGTCACCAACCCGTGTAAACCACCTGAGGGAGAAAGTGAAGAGCTACAGTTCTTCTCCATCTGAGTCACAGAAGAGGAACAAAGACAAAGCCAGGTATGGTGGTTCACCCCTATAATCCTAGCACTTTGGGAGGGTGAGGCATGTGGATCGCTTGAGCTCAGGAGTTCAAGACCAGCCCGGGCAACATGGCAAAACCCTGTTTTTACAAAAAATACAAATGTTAACTAGGCATGGTGGTGCATGCCTGTAGTCCCAGCGGCTGAGGTAGAAGAATTCTTTGAGCCAGGGAAGTGGAGGTTGCAATGGGTGAAGATTGCACCACTGCACTCCAGCCTGGGTGACAGAGTGAGACTCTGTCTCAAAAAAAAAAAAAAAAAGCAGGGGAAGAGGATCAAAGACAGATGCAAGGCCATAAGCAAATCCAGGAGGGCAGCACTGTTAAGCGTGTACATGTGGGGAGGTTTCCGGATGGTCCAAGAGAATCAAGAGCCCTGACCCTTCTAAAGTAGGTCTTAGGACAAGGAAACAAAGCTTCCAGCAGGAGGCAGGCTTCTGGGACAGGTTCTACAACAAACCCTTTCTTTGCAGCTGCTGTTACCATATTCGAGGGCCTTAAAATCTGTGTGAGAAACTCAATTGGAAGTAAAGAGAGACACAGGAATGGGCTGTCCCAGGCTTCTATTTTCACCACTGCATCCTAATAACTGAGGTTAGGTGTAAGGAGTGATTGAGAGGTGCCTCATTCAAGATGGGAAGAGACCAAAACTCAGAATGAGGGCTGAAGAGTTCTACACTGAACCATCCATAAAGAAACTCCCTGGGTGAGTAGCAGAGGAGGGAAAAAAACATTAGCAAAGAGCTCTTGGAAATAAACATATTCTTTATTAAATTACATATTTAATATTGTAAGGAAACTGCCATTAGTAAGAACATCTATTCAACAAATGTTGCCATGGTGACAACTATATTTTCAAATTCATCAATTTTTTTCCCCCCAAATCTGGGATCTCTAAATACAAATGAAATAATGAATGAAAACAGCCAGTTCAGAACAGTGAGTTTAGTGAGCTCCAATTTTTTTTTTAAAGAATACATACACATTACATATATCTATATATTTATGTACACACATACATATACACTCTACTAGTATCTGTACAGAACAATTCTGGAAGGATACACAAAAATCTCATAGCCTTCAGGGAGAAGAACTGGTTAGCTAGGGATAAAGGTAGGAGGGAGACTAACTTTTTACTATATATCATTTGTATCATTTTTTTTTTTTTGAGACAGAGTCTTGCTCTGTCACCCCAGCTGGAATGCAGGGGTGTGATATTGGCTCACTGCAACCTCTGCCTCCCGGGTTTAAGTAATTCTCTGCCTCAGTCTCCCAAGTAGCTGGGATTACAGGCGCCTGCCACCACACCTGGCTAATTTTTGTATTTTTAGTAGAGACAGGGTTCATCATGTTGGCCAGGTTGGTCTTGAACTCCTGATCTCATGATCTACCCACCTCAGCCTCAAGTGCTGAGATTGCAGGTGCAAGCCACCAGTGCCCGGCCATTTGTATCTTTTGAATTTTATACTATGTGCATGTAGTTATTTATTACAAAATAAACAATTTAAAAGACAGTCTGGTTTTAATAACATTTAAGCAGTTAATAAGTTACCACAGAGTACAAATCAAGATACCTAAGTGAAGCCCAAGTTTTAATCAGCTGGATATAGGATTCCTATTAGATTGGGTTAAAGAAAGAATTAACTGCTCAACACTGGCTACAAAAGCAGATTAGGTCATCGGTGAAAGGCAGAGAGACCCAGAGTAAATGGAAAAGACATAGCTTGCAGTCAAATGTATCTCAGCTCAAATGTAGGCCTTAACACTTACAAAGTGAATAATCTTTTCAAGTTAACTTCTCAGAGCCTCAGCTTTCTCACAAGCAAATACAATTACTCCACCTTTAAAAGATGAGGAGGTTGGCTGTACGCCTGTAATCCCAGCACTTTGGGAGGCTGAGGCAGGTGGAGCATGAGGTCAGAAGATCAAGACTATCCTAGCCAACATGGTGAAACCCCATCTCTACTGAAAATACAAAAATTCTAGCCTGACCAACATGGTGAAACCCTGTCTCTACTAAAAATACAAAAATTTCAGCCTGATCAACATGGTGAAACCCCATCTCTATTAAAAATACAAAAATTAGCTGGGCATGGTGGTGAGTGCCTGTAATCCTAGCTACTTGGGGGCTGAGGCAGGAGAATTGCTTGAGCCCAGGAGGTGGAGGTTGCAGTGAGCTGAGATCACGCCACTGGACTCCAGCCTGGGCAACAGAGTAAGACCCTGTCTCAAAAAAAAAAAAAAAAAAAAAAAAAAGGAGAAGAAGAAGAAAAAGAAGAGTAGCTTAATTAAAAAAAAAAATCACTTACTTCATTGGATTTTTGGAAGTTAAATGAAGATCATGTAGGTAACCTTAGCCTAGGCATTCAGTAAGGATTTCTGAAATAAAGCAAAGACCTAGCTAGGCACACAGCAGGCACTCAGCAAATGTTCCATTTCTTCCCAAACCTCTAACTACCTCAGTTCTACTGAGAAACTAAAGGATGGGATGACAGGAAAGTCTACCTATCAGTAATCCTTGTGAATGGTAGTTGCTTACACATTTTTTCAACATATTTTTCCAGACTATGTCACTCACTAGTTATGAAAGCAAATTGTTAAAACGAAAACATATGGTTAGGCTCCCAGATCCTATTTACTCAATTATTTCTGGCAGAAATAATCTTTTCCTCTTCAGAATGCTTAGAAAAGTGTATCTGTATGTCTCATCACAGTATGTTCTACCATGTATTATAGCCACTTACATATGTACTCTCCCTTCTGGGTGATTGACAATGGAAATGGCTGAATTTGTATATGATTAATTTTGTTTCACCTACAGTGCCTAGTAGAAAAGAGCTTAATAAAGGAAAAAATGAAAAAAATAAAACAACCCCAACTATTCATCATTTTTTTTAGCAAAAACTAAATTCCTACACAAGAAAATAGGCAAATGTGCATTTAAATCCAGATGTAATCTTATAAAAGTACCATTTTCTCGACTTTGAACAGTGCCTAGTGTGTTATTTGTGTCCAACTCATACGCAGCCCCAAAATATGTTAGCCCTTCTGTAGATTTCACATGAAAATAAATTCACACCTTCCTAAATGTAAAATTTGTGGCAGGACCTTAGATACTGATGTTTTACGTAAGATTAGTTTTCACTTCAAACAACAAAATAAAATAATTTAGGAGAACTTACTGCTTAGGAGACTATCATTTCTTTAGATACAATCACTTCTCCCTTTCTTTTTAATATGACTACTCTGATTTTGTTTGGGTAATAATGTTTCCCCAGCTAAAGGAAACGCATTTGTAAACCTCTCTGCACCTAGAACCCATAATACATATTCTGGACAATGAGATGTAAAGAGAAGTTTCTGGGTGCAGTTTTTGGGGGAGCTCTTTAAAGGGGCAGGCTCGGCTGGTGCACTTCTTGTGCCCTTTCATGTTCTCCGTTCTTCTTCCTACCTAGAGCATGGGTATCTAGCAAGAGGTGGTCAGGAGTAGGGTGAAAGTTACTTGCTAAGGATTGCAGAGAATAAAGAGAAGGAGCATGGGTTTCTGATGGCACCATGAAGTCTGCAAGAGCTCATCTCTAGATTTCTAACTATGTGGGTTAAAAAAACCCCTTTAACTTAATTAAACCACTGGTGGGGTGGGGGAGTTCTGTTACCTGCAGCCAAACGGAGTCTTAACTGATACTAGAAATAATTCTCAATCTACCACAGATTCAAGCTTGCCTAAGCCTCAATACAACAAACATGTACTGCACCTCAGAAAGCAGATACTCTTTCCATATAATACAGTAAAAAGCCTCTAGGTTGTGACTTGTGGTTTGGTGATTATACTGTAATACACTGAATGGATAATGAAATGATTATAATTGCATACCATCTGAAACTCCAAAGTGTCGGTAATGTAGACAAGTCCCCAGGTGTTTCACAAAAGCCAAGGCTAAGTGGGATGGGATTAAAGCAATCAAATCTGCTAAGAAGAAACCCAGGAACACACTCAGGCAATGTTAAAAGCAGACATATAAATGGTTGTATGTAAACTAGCGGCAGAAATCGGCTTCTCCAGGTACCCTCAAGGCCTGGACTGACCCCGATCCCACAGCCCCATCAACTGAATTGCTCCACCATGTGGATTGTTTTGTCCTGATATTCATTCATCAAAGGACAGAAGAATTATATGAAGTTCTAATAATTTGTAAGAAACATGAAGTTTCAATATATAATATTAACAACACAGGCATAGGAGCTGCACCATCATTAGTTAATGTCCTGGGAATGAAGAGAGCTGTGTAAGCAATGGCCTCCACTCAAGGCCTAGTCAACATGTACTCAGCATATACATGACTTTTGGTTCTTTGCTGGGTGTGGGAAACAGCCATACTACAGCAAGAAGACTCACAGAAAACCACAGTTTGAGGGTTGGCTTGGCCCCAGGCAAAAGACTGGAAAGGCCCTCCTTCCCCCACAACAGAAGGGTGTTCATGGGTGGGAAGGAAACATTTCTAATAGACAGAACACAGACTGCAACTTGGAAGGTTCCAGGGAAGCAGATCTGGGCTCTCTTACTAGAAAGATAATACTGTTCAGAGATTAAGTTCTGGGAGAATTTTTTTAAAAAATTCCTTCCAGAAAAACACTCCTTTTAGCCTTCACTCAGGCTTCTTGGTGATGGACCAGAGCTGGATGCTTCTTCGTAGTGAAATTAACTCTGTAAATTCATTTTTTTTTTGAGAATGAAGAGAGATAAAGTAGGCAAATGCTACTCTCTATTTGAGTAGGTTAATGTTTCTTTGTAACCCTTTTACTCTGATTTCAGATGAGCAAACATTTCTATGCAGTATTCTTCCCATATAAGATTGTGTCCCAACTTGGATAAAGTTCCCATGACATATACAAAGCCACTTCTTGTCTATTTCTCTCTGGAAGCTAAAGTATTGAGATGGTACATTTTCTTGAACATGTAATCCACTAATCACTCACCTTCCTACAATCAGGGCAAGACTGTTCAGTGCAAAGAACACATTCCGACGTTTATGCAACCCTGTGATGCTGTAAAAAACTCCAGGCCAAGGTGAGAGTGAGAGTAACTGTTTCTATTTTGGCAAAAGTAAGCTTCCAAAAGGCCTTTGTCTCACACTGTACAGAGTTCTTGGCTGTCTTCCATTCACAATGTTTGTCAGCTGGGACGAGACTGGGGGCTGAGCAAGAGAAACGGTACAACTTTTCTGGTGCTGCTGTAAAGCACTGGGCAGTACTATGATTCCAACAGAAACGAGGGAGCAATCCATTTGCTACTACTCATACAGAGAGACTAACTACCAAATATCTTAGACAGGACATGGTGCTGTCAAAGATGTTGGAAGCCTTCTAACATATCTTCTCATTTCTAAAACCAGTGATGAAGCTCCCTCTCCTTTAGTGAGCAGGAAAGTAGGGTCTTACCACCTCAAAAGGTAAGATGCTTACCTGTATTTGCATCCTTTAGGGTAGGTCATTTGAGGTGGTAAGAAAGAAAAATTTTGAAACTATTATTTACTAACCAGCTGAGATCTGTGTGCTTCAGAGAGTCCCTAAATTAACTGTACTTGCCAACACTTAAAAAGCAATGAAGATAATTATAACTAGATATTCAAACATACTCAAAACTGAGCTTGGACTGGTGTGTGGCATGACCAGCATAGTGTAACCATGAGACAGCTGGCTAAGACTAGTGCAGTTCATGACCGTAAAAGCCAGTGAAACCAACTTGCCCTAAGACATCACATGGGTGACCTTCCCTGATTAGCAGCCACAACCTCATCTAACCACCAGACCAATCAGTCAGATACTGGTTGACATTCTGATGTAAATTTAGACTCATATTACCATAGACTTTGCTTTGCTTTACATTTCTTTCATATCTCCTTGTCCAGCACTGTTTGATCACACACACATACATACAAAGATTGGCAGACTGACTTTTTTCTTGTTGAAACAAATCTCTTTAATAAATGTTCATTACAACTGTTAAAAATGATTTAATAAATGTTCTTTAATAAATGCTAAAAGTATTAAAAATGATTTTTAATTCTGCTCTCAGAGATAACCTATTAATATTTAGATGTTTTTCTATGCATATACAAACTTATTTTCTATGTGTATGTATGTATTTCTGTGTGCTGACAAAAAACAGAATCACATGACACCCGATGTTTTGGGGCCTGTTTTTATTTCATTCAAATGTCTATCTATTCTGAGCACTTTTCCCTATCTATAAAGGTAGACCTAGACTGCTGTTTTTAATGGCATATTTTCTATTATGGTTTATTATAATTTACTTAACTAATCATTAATGTTATAAATCGACACACTGAGGTACATCTATATTTGAGGCAATGGAAAGATGTAAGTATGTTCAACAAACTATTTTTGAGTTAAAAAAAAAACAGGCCCCCAATATCTTTTTCTTTTTTCTCTTTTTTTTTCACAAATAGGAAAGCACCCGCAAAATCGTATAGCTCCATTTTGAAACACCATATGCATGCACACACGCACACACAGTCAGGTTACCAATGCATTTTGCTTTCTAAGAACAGCATTGTGATAAACATCATGTGATCTATGCCTTTTCACATATGCTGGATCATTCCCTTAAAATAATTTCCTTAAAGTAGAATAGCTAGATCAGAAATCTCTTTGTTCTTCTGTTTCAAAACTTTTAAATATATATTCCCAAATTGCTCTCAGTAAAGGCTGTATCAATTTGTATCTCATCAGTATGTCTGAAAGGATTAATTTACTTATCATTTCTTTGATTACTATTAGAAACAGCTTGCAGTCCATGAAAAGCTAGCTCACAATTTGATGGTAATACTGTTTCTTGTCCTTTTTATGTTTGTAAGATATGTATGCCTTTGAACAAACATGTCAATAATCTACACAGATATTATTCTAAAGAATAACCATTTAATCCTGGTATTAATAATTCTTTTATTTTTTTCTTCTCATAGCTCTCTCTAGCAATTATGTAAAAATTAATTTGCATACCATATTTAATTGTTCAAATAAGTAACTATTAGTTTTAAAAATGTAGCTAATTAATACTTAATGAGCCTTGAGCTTCTCCTAAGACACTTTAATATTGTTTTAATCAATTTCTGTTTCTGGCACGGGAGGTTTAAGGAAAACCCCCAAGTTGAGATCATAATGCTATGTATATTTAAGGTTAAAAATAATACATAATAGAAGATATATTTGTATATCTGGGTTCATAGATGTATTATTCACAATAGCCAAGATGTTTAAAAGAAACCTAAATGTCCATCAATGAATGAATGGAAAAAGAAAATGTGGTATGTAGTACCTACAAAAATTAAAAATAAGAAAGTAAAAAAAAGAGAAAATGTTGTAGGTATACATGTATACACACACAATTAAATGTTATTCAGCCTTAAAAAAAGAAGGAAATTTGTCATATGCTACAACATTGATGAATCTTGAACATACTATGATAAGTAAAGTAATCTCATCACAAAATCATTCCACTTAACATGAGGTAATGAAACTCACAGAAAGTAGAATGGCAGTTGTCAGAGGCTGGGTTGGGAAAGAGGAAAACAGGGAGTTGTTCGATGATTACAGTTTCAGTCACGCAATATAAAACAGTTCTGGAGGTCTGCTGTACAGTATGCATATAGTTAACAATACTGTACTGTATACATAAAAATTGTTCAGAGAAAAAACATTTATATGCTTTCTACCTAACTGAAAAAAAAAGGTGATACATAATTATAAGAGCAACTAACTTTTATTAACTTTTTTTTTTTTGAGACGAAGTTTCGCTCTTGTTTGCCCAGGCTGGAGTATAATGGTGCAATCTTGGCTCATTGCAACTTCCATTCAAGTGATTCTGCTGCTTCAGCCTCCTGAGTAGCTGGGATTACAAGCATGTGCCACCACGCCTGGCTAATTTTGTGTATTTTTAGTAGAGACAGGGTTTCTCCATGTTGGTCAGGCTGGTCTCGAACTCCCGACCTCAGGTGATTCACCTGCCTCAGCCTCCCAAAGTGCTGGGATTACAGGTGTGAGCCACCACGCCCAGACTTTTACTGACCTTTTACCATGGGTCAGGCATTGCTTTAAGTGCTCTGTATGTTACCTCATTTATCCCTCCCAATCATATGACCTGTGTCCCCTCATCATCACCATTTACAGAAGAAACCAAGGCACAGAAAATGTTAAGGAATTTGTTCATAATTGCAGAGGTACTGAGTAGTAAGCTGGGATTCAAACCCACAGAGTATGATTTAAGAATCTGCTATACTATGCTGCCTTTCTTATTTATGTTATGCTGATTTCCTTTTAAAGCAAACATATCTAAAGCAAATTTATTTAAATCATATCGCTTTTCTAAAGCAAATCTAGCAATGTGTCCAATTTCCACCAAATGTATATAAAGGACAGATTTCATTCACCTTGCTCCAAGATCATTCTCTTTCTAGAGAAGGAAAGGCTGAAAAAATTGTCTGTAAAGCAAATGTTTGTAACCTGTTGTTAAAGTGAAAAGTGTATGTATAAAGATAACCTCAAAAGATCAGCCATGACCCCAGATAGAAAGCTCAACTGGTCAAAGAAAGATAATTCTGCCGCATTTCAATTGTGTGTTTTATTTTTTATTTGCTAGTACTTGTAAGAAATTATTTGTATATCAGGGCCCTTGTTCTCCTAATGTGTCTGTATCTTATGCGTCCTGATTACGAAAATGAAATAATTAGTCAAAGGCCATCTCTAAGTTTCCTCTACAACTTCGAGGTTATATACATCTAACTTGTCTCTGTCTTCAAATGCATAATTTGTTTTGTTTGGCCCAGAATCTCACATGGTTGGTCTACTGTGAATATCTTGCACAGACCTTACTGTCATATATTCATTAAGTATTTTTCCCCTGGCTGCCACCATCTCAGATGGATGGACTGAAGTCTTTCATCATCTCACCCAAAGTTACTGCTTTGAGTCCCTCAAATAACTACAGACAAACAGAAACAAACCACAGGCCATGGAGGGAGAGAAGAGAATGAAACTGGTCACCAGACAGATGCAGCAAATTCACACATTCACATTACACAACAAAGAAGATCAATCCTGAGTGGCTAGTATGTGAACAAGTTGCCTCTTAATACCCTCAACCAAGCTGCATTCTGAATCTTAATTGATTATACTGACCTTTTTTTTTTTTTTTTTAAAGATTTGTGTATATGAGAGTACATAGCAGTGCAGTAGCAATGATGCTGGAATGCCTTATCTGACTGATGATAAACGTGTAAAATAAAAAGAAAACGAAGAGTCAATTCTGTCATGGGGGAGGATGGTAGAGTAAAAAGGGGCTTTGGAAGTCCTCTGACATGGTATGAACATTATCTCTGCAATTAGGCAGCTGTGTGATCTTGGCTAAGTTACCCAAACTCTTTGAACATGGGTTCTTCATCAGTGGAATGCAGATAAGACTAATCTAGTGCACCAGAAGCATTTACTATATGTTCCTTTTCCTCTAAGATTCCAGAAGAATATTCCCCCAGCAGCAGCTTAGAAAACAGCATGATGATAACAAGGGGACTTATGTTACTATCAGTAATAAATTAATGCAATGAACTAATGTCTATATGGTAATAATACACTAAGATCAAACTTATATGGTTTTGAAAAAGCAAGCATAATATGAATTAGTCAAACATGTCATCTGTGGTAGTCACATTTGTAGACACCTGTCTTGTTTCCTGGGAGTCTTCTGAAAAACACCTATCATAGAACTAAAATTAAAACAGTTTTACCAGTAACAGTAACAATGTTGAAAGGACAATGTAATAATTAGAGAAATCATTCCATGTTATTAATAAAACAGGAATTAATAACAACCCATACAAGCACTCCTAATCACCAAACCTCTAGAACAAATGTCAGGATACTGCATGGCTTGTTAGTTGCTAAATCTATTACTTAATCAAAGTACAAGGGAGGGTAAAGTATGGGCATTTCTAAGATTGTTAAGCCCAAGAATACCTTATTAAGATATTTCTTTAATTAAGAATTGGGATAACATCTAGGCCTAAATTCAGGAAAACTTTTCTTTTGATACGGTGCTTATGAATAGTAGGAGACCAGTGAAGACACCTGAGAATAACTTTTCAAACATAGTCTCAGAAGAGTCAGCAAGTATTTGTTGGCCAGGGGCGGTGGCTCATGTCTGTAGTCCCAGCACTTTGGGAGGCTGAGGTGGGCGGATCATGAGGTCAGGAGTTCAAGACCAGCCTGGTCAATATGGTGAAAACCCCATCTCTACTAAAAATACAAAAATTAGTCAGGTGTGGTAGCATGCACCTGTAGTCCCATATACTCAGGAGGCTGAGGCAGGAGAACTGCTTGAACTCAGGAGGCAGAGGTTATACTGAGCCAAGAAGTTGTAGTGAGTGTCACTGAACTCCAGCCTGGGCAACAGAGTGAGACTCTGTCTCAAAAAAAAAAAAGAAAGAAAGAAAAAAAAGGTACTTGTTGAATATATAAATTGCAACATAAAATTTATGTAATAGAAATTGTAGCTGTGTTTATTGAATGCCTTGTTAGCAGGAGGCAGCAGCAGCATATAGCATAATCGCCAAGAGCTTGGATACTGCAGGCGGACAGATCAGGGTTCAAATCCCAGTTCTACCATTTATTACTTATTCGACCCTGAGAAAGTTACATAAATGATACCATGTTTTTTCGTCTGTGAAATGAGGCTAATTAAGAGGGCAGCTCTAAAGATCCACTGAGATAACACACAAAAAATGGCCACTTTGGTGCTTGACATAAGGTAACATCAATGTTACATCCTGAGGACTACAATCATGATAACACACAGGCATGTGTCATCATCTCCAAATTAGAGATAAGGAAAATGCAGTTCCAAAAGTCTGAATAACCTGTCCTAAGTCATGGACTAGACAGGGCCAAGACTTAAACTGTGTTGGGTGACTCCAAAGCCTGTCTAGAGTGCCTATTTCCGAAACAACTGAATGCAGTATTATTTCATGTATTTTCAATATATTTTCATTAAATAAGAATAAAAGAGTCTGGTTTGGCAAAATCTACTAAATCAAATGGTCGTAGGAAAATCAATAGTAACTAAAAGCTAGACACTAAGTATGAGTTCCTGCTAAAGGTCAGGTGGAAAAATAAAATAGATCAAAAGAAGCAACCAAACGAAAAAAACAAAGAAGCAATAGGTTATGACATTAAGTTCTGGAGTCAATATGCTCCAGAACTTAGATACACACACACACACACACACACACACACACACACACACACACACACACTCTCTCTCTCTCTCTCTCTCCCCCCTCCCCCTCATGTTTCCAGTCCATATGCTCCAGAACTTAGACACACACACACACACACCCCTCCCCTCTCATGCCTCCAGTCCATATGCTCCAGAACTTAGACACACACACACACACACACACACACACACACACCCTCTCCTCTCATGCCTCCAGTCCATATGTTCCAGAACTTAGCCACACACACACGTGTGTGCATGCGTGTGCACACACACACACTCCTCCCCTCTCATGCCTCCAGTCCATATGCTCCAGAACTTAGACACACACACACACACACACACACACACACACACACACACACACACACACCCCTCCCCTCTCATGCCTCCAGTCCAGCCTTCCTTTTTGATACACCATTATAAAGATGTATCAAGACACCTCCTGCATGGCTAGACTGATCGCCTGCTCTTTGCGCCATGCTGCGGAGCTAGCATGTTATTGCTGGCTGCTTGGAAAAAGGGTGCCTGCTGAATTTCTCTTTCTTTCCCCTCCTCCACAACACAAACATACGGCAGCTGAAGGCTTGGTGAAACAGAATTCATTCCTGCAGGAGGAGGCAGAATTTTTTTAGACACATGCAATGAACTTTTAGGAGCACAATAACAAGACTTGGTTCAGTTTATATGGGAATCCTTTCCACACCTGTGGGGTTATGCATGTATACACATACCATTAGCAAAAAGCTGGTTACACACTGCACTCAAGATATTACCAGCAAACTGAAAGACTTCTTGATGTGAACACTGAGCTACCCCCAGTCCTGTCTGTTACAGGAACATTGGTTTCTGCTAGGATTATTGAATCCAGATTAGATTGGTAAACCTGGGCATGGTGGGAAGGGAGAAGTAAAGAACAGATGGGGCAGAAGGATGAGAGAAATTTAGGATGCACAGTTTTCTCCTATCTTGAGTTACTTACTAATGTTGAAAGTTAAGTCTACTAAAAATTGAAGGCTTTGTAAAGAGACTGGAATCAGTGAAGAATTAAGATGTATTTAAAATCTCTCTTTTATCCCATTATTGTTAAAAGAAACTTCAGTAATTCTGTGTTGGCTATCAAAATGTCCTTAACTTTTCTGCTTTTAGGGCTCTTTTTCACTCTGGATGAGGCAGAGAAGAGTGGGAGGGAAGGAAGCAGGGAGTGAGTTGGGAGCAGAAGTTTAACAAAGGATCACTTTAACAGAAACTACTGAGTAATCGCTCTGTCCTGCGCCAAGAATAACATCAGCTCAATGTCTGCAATTAGAATCAGGTCAGTCGGGCCTCACAGCCGGTGCAGCCCTCCTCACAGACCCCAGCATGGAGAGCTACTCATGCTGATGTCACCAGTAGTCACTGTTGCCTAAGAAAGTCCCCGACTCAGCTGAAAGAGAAGTTGTTTTTTTGTTTTTTTGTTTTTTTTTGTTTTTTTTTTGCCTTCTCCTTTAGGAGCAGGAAGCCAGCAGGAGGAGAGGGAATTAGACAGAAGACATGCATTGGGCTGTATCAATCTATAACAGATTTGCTTGACTATTTCTAACCTCAAGATTCTGTAGTTCCCCCAACCATCCTGAAATTCATTTTAAATGAGTTAATTTATATAGAGAACCTGGAATGGTGCTTGTAACACAGCAAGTGTTCAGTAAGTGGTGGCTATTATTATTAAAACAAAAAAGGAGGCTGACTCTGCCTATTCATTAGGTTATTCCAAACCTAATGAATCAGCAATGGGATGGAGGAACAATTGGTGTTTTAACAGGCCCTTCAAATGGTTCTGCTGTTACTCTAGTCTAGGGGTCTGCAGACTAGGGCCTACAGGCCAAATCCAGCCCATTGCCTGTTTTTGTACATAAACTTTTGTGGGAAGACAGCCACACTCATTCATTTACGTAGAGTTTATGGCTGTTTTCACTTTGCTAGGGCAGAGCTGAGTAGTTACAACAGAGACGCTGTGGCCTGCAAAGCCTAAAATATTTACTATTAAGAGAAAAAGTTTGCTGACCTCTGCTCTGATTTAAAACAATGTTTTTCAAACTGCTGGTTTTACCATCAGTGTGTAAAAGCTCATAGTTTCTATTTTGTCTTATATGTTTATTATTCTCTCTATCATATGGACTGTATCACACCAATTTTCTTGTCTCTCAGTCCCTGAAAACTTCTGCCATTGGCTCTGGGTGACTTTCCTCTCTCACTCCCATGTTACAGGATCAGTCTTTTGCATGGGGGATTAAGTGTATGACAACTGCTAGATTTATGAGTGCAATGCTAGACTGAGATGAAGATCAAAGTTCATTCTCCATGAATGCTGAGAGATGTCCATTTCCAAACTCAAATCCTGAATCAGAATTTAAGCATAAATCAACACCTTCAATAAGCTGGATATATAAGTGCTCTGATTTGAGGCAGAAAAGAAGAGAGAACTTCTTCTGTATTCAATGAGAGAATGGCTGCATGATCTTTTCCGAGACATTATTAGGAGGTTACTATGTGAAAGGTGCTGTTCATAAACATAATATAATATAATGTAATATAACATAATAAATTATAATATAAATGTAAGGCCTCCTTTAACATCCTGTTCCATAAACAGGCCTCTTTTATGGATGAATGCTAGGTAAATCAGATTTCAATTCTATCCATTGCTTTCAAACAGGCAGTTAACCACACTGTTAGTTATACCAATGGCTCCCTAGACTTTAGGAAAATGAATCCAAAGTGTGAGTTCATTAGAAAAGTACCATTGCTATCTAAAGGGTAACCCAAGGTCTGAAACACAGAATACTGAGAATGTAAACCATGCTTCAATCGACAATATAGTGATAATTATAATGGTCAGATCTAGCACAAGTAAGCTACAAAGGTGTAAAATCTAATAGGGCTTTGCTTCCACTGTGGAGTGATTCTAAGTACCCTCTGAAATAAAGTGCTCTAAGTTTCTACATACTCTTCCTGTTAGAATATGTAATATCTTACTTGCTATTTTATTAGTTATAAACACTTGAAGCTAGTGGAATTTAGTTACTTTAGCTCTCTCCTATAGTCTCAGAAACTTCACCCTTACTCATTTTTACCTAAATTCGCTGTGGTTTAGAAGAACAGGTTCGGGGTATGGGGGAGAAGAAATAAAATAATGTTAAACACATATATACAATTATGATGAATGATTTTCTGTTCGCTCTCCAGGAGAACGAGATAACTCCCTTCTTGGGAGTTCTGCCTCCTGCCTAAAACAGATATTCTAACACATTCTAAAAAACATAATTTCCATATACTTCATAATTCAGTGAAACTAAACCAGTATAATCTTCAGTGAAAAGAAATTCCACACAAGAATAGCAGTACAGTACTCTGAATTTTCAAAAGAATGTGAATTGCTGGAAGCTAATCAAAAGTATGAAAAGGACTTAAAAATGAAGCAATTTCTGAAAGTGCAAATCAACAAAACTGCCTCTCCTTTTTCCGTCATCCACCATTTCAAGGTATCGAAGCATGGTTTAAAATGTACCAACTGTCTAGATTCAACAGAGCCAGAGATTTTTTTTCCTAACTTTTATTTTAGGTCCAGGGGGTACATGTTCAGGTTTGCTATAAACGTAAATGGCGTGTTGCAGGGGTTTGGTGCACAAATTATTTTGTTGCCCAGGTAATGACCCAAGGACCTGATAAGTAGTTTTTTGATCCTCAGGCTATATAGTGATACTTCCACTATCCAGTATCTGATTAAGTTGGCATTCTCAAGTACTCTGAATGACAGGGAGTTTAAAGTTTAAAAAGCTTTAAAAATCTAAGAACACAAATTTAAACAAAAACTAAGACACACATTTGTATCTGCAGTTGTGAAAATGAAAAGTGGCTTAAATGTGTCTACTATCCCCAAGATTTTCTAAATGAAGAAAATTTTACGTGATAGAAAGCAATGTGGTAATTACAATGAGATACTCTATGCTTTCCAGATTAAGAATCTTATTTTCTCCAGTAAAAATGGTCTAAAGACCTACTTTGCAAATGCCTGCACTTACAATTTCTCAATTATGAGGAATTAATGTAATGCACAGAGTATACTACCGCAGGTAAAGACGATCAAGTGATGAACTATGTTGAAATAACAAAATGACATTTTGTTAGGCGTAGTAGTTGAAAAGGTATGACACAGAGTATAATAATAATTGCTTTATTTAGAGGAAAAAACCTTTGGTAAATGTTGCTTTAGTCTTTGAGTAAATAATAATTTTGTACAAACTCATGCACATTATGTATTACATTTTTATAAGAAAAAAATGATTGATCAGGAGCTCAAACTGAGAAAAGGTTGTTTCTTCACATAACCAAATGTCAGAAAAGCTTATAGAATCAGTACTAATTCAGTCCAATAACTCCACTGTAGAAACACAGTAATTATTCTAATGATGATCCTGAGTCACCAAGAAAAATTTAACTCTTTGTGGCCTGAATTTTTGGTGAGGTCATCCTTTCTGAGTTTCTGGTATTTTACAGACAATGAGTAGTGAATCGACATCTCCCTACATGTAAGTTCCACAACAGCAAGGATTTTTGTGTGTAAGGTCACGTTATAGCCCTACTGTTTAAAACAGTGTCTAGTACACAACAGACACACAGTAAACATTTGTGGAATTAATAGCTATCATTTACAGAAGACCTGCATCCTAACGTATGTCCACTTCCTACCAAAAGAACTTGCAAGTTATTTATTCCTTGAAAATCTTCTTAGATAATGAGTAATATCACTTATGTATGCCAAGTATATCAAGGCAAGAAATTAGAACATTCAGAAATAAAGATGATTAAAATGCTAGCTTTCAGGTATCTTAGAATCAGACCCTCTGAGAGGTTACTAAACTAAGATTATACAACAGAAAGGGGAAACACTACAATAGAGATTTTTGCACAGAAACATTCAAATGAAGAAACCATGTCAAACACTGGTTAAGCATCACCTTCAAGCAAAGCCAATGTTATGGCTGCAGAACAGTTCTTCCTCAGGAGTAGACTCCCCATGAGCTATCCAAGCCAGGGTGGCATGGGTTTGGAAAACTAATCCTACATTTCTCATTCATTCACCTTTTTTTTTCTTTTCTTTTTTATCCTCATTCACCTTTAAAAAAAAAACAGCAGGAAGATATTAACAACACGGAAAAAACTTATCTTGAATTACCTGGTGCCGGGTTTGACTCTGGTCCAGGAGCTGCCGAGACTGAAGTTTTTGTTGCTCAAGTTGCTGCAGGGCAAAATGGAGCTGGTAGCTACCCGCTGTGGGGTGATACTTGTGCTGGGGAACCACCCCTGTAGCCTTGCTGTATACATTGTTTTCTACCTCTCCTTCCCAGGCAAAGCCACCTGTCTGGAGGCTCCTGAAGAGAAAAGCACTCAGGTTACTTAGAGTGAGTGGTTGTATGAACAATGTAAAGGCAAGAAGATAAATGTCTGGGGTATTTTTCCTGTATGGAACCAAGCGCAATTTGGAATTACAAATCTACTTGTGTGATATTATCTGACTCCCCCACTAAACCGTAGCTCCAGGATGACAAGGACAGGGTCTGCTTTGCACTCTGTTCTTTTCCTAGCACATATCATAAGGCCTGGCACATGGTCAATGTACAACAAATATTTGCTGGATGTTAAACAACTGAAATAACAATTTCACTCCCCTGTGATTGCCAGAAGACCTACAAGAAGAGCCCAGAGAGCTTCATATGCAGGATGGGGGGCTAACTTAAGGCAGGAACAGACGCACAATCATCTTCTCTAACATCAACTTCAAAAGGAAAAGGGTTCATCACACAGAATTCTTGTTTTTTCTTAACCATGTATTAGTTAAATATCTAAATTTTTAGAAGCTGTTTATATTTGAGCTTATGTCCCTATCACTGGGTAACATAAATGGTGTGGGAAGACACTTTTTTCATTATTCCAAATTTACCTCAAAATGGTCCCCACTGAGGCTGACAATCTGTACACCCCAGGAAGGCAAAGTGCTGGTGGCCTTTTTGAATAATCAGTACCTATGCTATGCTATGTTTGTTAAATACTTTGACTATCTTCCTTGCCTATTTATTTATTTATTTATTTAGAGACAGGGTCTTACCTTGTCACCCAGAATGGAGTGCAGTGGTGCAATCACAGCTCGCTGCAGTCTCGACCTCCCCATACTCAGGTGATCCTCCCACCTCAGCCTCCTGAGAAGCTGGGACTATAGGTGAGAGTGTGCCCCCATGCCTGGCTAATTTTTGTATTTTTTGTAGAGACAGGGGTTTCCCCACATTGCCCTGACTGGTCTCCAACTCCTGGGCTCAAGTGATCTGCCTGCCTCAGCCTCCCAAAGTGCTTGGATTGCAGGCGTGATCCACTGCGCCCAACCCCAAATTCTTAAATTCTAGATTCTGGTGACCATGTCTGTGCACTTCCTAGCAGAAGTCTTTACAACTCTAGACTACATTTCCCCTCTCAGATCATTGCTCCCAGTAGAAAAGACCCCATTTATACCACATTGCTCCCATTTGGCTGGCCATTATTAAAACAAAATACCTGAAGATAACAAGGGTCGCTGGGGATGTGGAAAAACCGGAACCCTTTTGCAATGCTGGTGGGAATGTAAAATGGTATAGCTACTGTAGAAAACATTTCTGGGGTTCCTCCAAAAGTTAAACACAAAATAACCAAATGATCCAGAAATCTTCCTCGTAGATTCATATGGAAAAGAACTGAAATTAAAACTAGTAACTGTACACCAATGTTCATAGCAGCATTGTGCAAAATAGCCAAAAGATGAAAACAACCCAAATGTCCATCAACAGATGAATCTACATACAATATGTAAAGAACCTTGAAGATATTATGCTAAGTGGAATAAGTCAGTCACAAAAGGACAAATATTATATGATGCCATTTTATGTGAGGTATTTACAGTACTCAAATGTCCATCCACAGATGAATCTACATACAATATGTAAAGAACCTTGAAGATATTAGCTAAGTGGAATAAGTCAGTCACAAAAGGACAAATATTATATGATGCCATTTATGTGAGGTACCTACAATACTCAAATGTCCATCCACAGATGAATCTACATACAATATGTACAGAACCTTGAAGATATTATGCTAAGTGAAATAAGTCAGTCACAAAAGGACAACTATATGATGCCACTTATGTGAGGTACCTAGAATAGGTAAATTTTAGAGACAGAAAGTACAATGGTGGTTGTCAAGGGCTATGGAATTAGAGAATAGGAAGTCATTTTTCAGTGAGTACAGGCACTTCAATTTGGGATGATGACAAAGTTCTGGAGAGAGATGGTGGCTAATAGTTACAAAATAGTATAAATGTATTAAATGCCATCACATTATACACTTAAAAATGGTCAAACTGGTAAATTTAATGCTAAATATATTTTAATGCGATTTTCTAAAGGTCTCATTTCTTTTACGAACAGTCTTATTTGTCAGCCCTTCCATTCCTTAACACTTTTGGTTATTCTTGGGACTTTCCTTTTTTTTTTTTTAATTTATTTTTATTTTTTGGAGACGGAGTTTCACTCGCTGCCCGGACTGGAGTGCAACGGCGCGATCTCGGCTCACTGCAACCTCCACCTCCCAGGTTCAAGTGATTCTTTTGCCTCAGCCTCCTGAGTAGTTGGAATCACAGGCATGTGCCACTCTGCCTGGCGAATTTTGTATTTTTAGTAGAGATGGGGTTTCTCCATGTTGGTCAGGTTGGTCTTGAACTCCTGACCTCAAGTGATCCACCTGCCTCGGCCTCCCAAAGTGTGGGATTACAGGTGTGAGTCACTGCACCCACCCTGGGAGCTTCTTTAATTACACCATATATTTTTTTTCTTTTTAGGTACAGTGATAAGAAAACTACATAGAAGAAACGTAAGACTCTCATAGTGAACAACCTTGCCCCAAACCCTAGTTAACGGGACTTAGAAAAATGAAAGGATGCCTAAATTGAGAGACGTGTTCATAGTGATTTAAATCAGTGTTATTCTTTCTTTGGCATTAAAGTCATTTTAATGACAGAGGTGTAGCAACCCTGGGGTGAGGCTACACAGATCTTCCTGAGTCCTGACCTATAAGCCACTTGCTTATTTATAGCCTGTCCTGATGACTCAACAGAGCACTGTGGGAGAGAGCAAAGTGAAATGTTTGTCAGGCTCAGAAGTCCATGCTCCTCTGTTGCCTGTGCCTTCCCTTACAGCCTGGTCTTTTTGGGGCCTCTGCTTTCGTTTCCAAACTCTCTTAAGGAGATTTCCAAATCCCTCGTTAAGGGTAAGTCTGTGAACTGTATTCTGAAGCCCATGGATGAAAGGCTTTCTATCCCATAATCTCACCTCTGATATGTCACATCCCTTACTCATCTCCTCCCACAGTTTGGCTCCCACAGTTCAGTTTCTCAATTATATACCATCAGCTAATTTTCTTGGAGAACACACCAAAAAGCTCACAGCTTATCTATTAAGTTTTCTGAGTGTGACATTTGATCTTGAGTGATCCTTCTTCAAGTGCCTCAGTGTACATGTTATTAGACAGTTAAAAGGGCATGACCTTTCCCAAGAGACTTCTAGATATATGGAGAAATATGGTGAGCACTGATCAAATATAAATAAATACTTCAATACATTAATAAAATGTTAACATTATTCACAAAGCAGGGTGCTGAGTGAGAGTAAAACAGGATTACATTGTTAGGAAATGAGGAGCCTGAAAAACCTGTTATCTCTTTTCTTATTAGTGAAGGAAGAGAAAAGCTTAATAAAGACAAAACACCCAGAACTACTGAATAGCTACCGGCTCAGCTAAAGAAACAGAGTGAGCTGTGAGTGAAAGGGGCAGCCATCAAGGAAGGTATCTAAGTTCAAGGCAGGAGTGGGCTGATCTGGTGAACAAATGAATACAAAGGAAAGAAACAGGTGAAAAAGCAGGAACGGCTTTAGCTGACTAACCTTGAGATTTCCACATTAATTAGGGCAGGTACTGCTTTGAATCCAGAATGAAACTATTATTTACAACAACTGGACAAAAGTTCAGAAAGCCCATCAACAGCGATTCTGCTTTCATTCTTGCTTTGCTGGTTACAGGAGTTTCCAGCTACAGGAAGCAATCTAGACTCAGAGATTAGATTTAAAGGATTTATATAACTATAAAACTTACATCAGAATTCATTTTACTGGCTGGCTATATTGGTTCATTTGCTAAAAGCTGTTTTAATAACAAATATCCCCAGGAAACATTCACTTTAATGCCTTCTTGTGTATCAGAAATTAAAGTCTGTAACCAGGCCCATTTATTTGGAGATGATCATGGACAGGTTTGCAGGTGTGTGAATATGAGGTGGGGGGGTCTGTGGATGCACAAAGAGTAGGACAGTGGGCAAGAGAAGATCAAATAAGGAATTATGGATAAGAAGAGATGTGTTCCTCCAACTGTACACATATTGAGCGGGCTGGAACATCATAAACTTTTATAATGAAATCTGTTTTTAATCTCATCAGTAACATAAGCCCAGTCTACAAATCACAAAAGGAAGTTTCTCAAGCAAGTGGAGGCTTTTAGCAAAGAGGCAGGAATTTTTACAGTGCAACAGTGGGTGGGGGCAGAAATGCTCAGCTGTGTAATGTAATCAGTGCCATGAGAAACTTGCTTGCTTTGAGTTACAGTGGGTGTTACTCAGGCCATGGTATCTCACACGTAAAGCACAAGCCTTTGGGGTTTGCAATACACAAGTGCTATAATGATCGACACAGACGAGGCCAGGTGTACTATAACTTGGCCTTTCCTTGATTTCTGGTGCCTGAGTTTATATATTTAAATATTCCTTTCTAGGCAGCTCATAGTTTCCATTTCAACCAAAATTCCATCCCATTCTTGAACCTCAACGAATTCTATTTTTCTAATAATGTTTTCTACTACCAAAAATTTTGACATTCAATCATTCTCTCCAAACTTTAGTGTTTTTCTTTGCTCAATACTAAAACGTAATGTTGTACACAGGCCCTATAAATATCTTCTAATCATTTTTACTTTATTTCTACAACAGAGTATATAAAGCCAGGAAAATTCGCTGTGGAAAGGCTCTTTGCTTAAGATCTGATTCAAAGTGAATTATGCTATATTTCCCCTGTATATATGCAGTGAATAGGCAACAATATTGCAAGTTTTTCTAAATACTACATTCTCTTATTAGCCTATCCATTTAGAACTTTATTTCATTTTCTATATTGTATTGTGGCACTGCAGGATGAAATGTTTTTCTCTACAACTGCCCTTCCTGCAGCATACCTGCAACCTCCAGCAATAAACATTGAAGGGCTATACTTTTCCCTATGGCTTAATCAAACAGATACTGGTTTTAGGGAACTTGGAGGGAATCTGAAAAATGTAAAGCAAAACCTCAACAGGAAGTTGCACTCTCTATAAAGATATGCAGAGGACTGTTATAATTGTACAGAGTGCGATTCCATGGTCCATTTCACCAGCCTCCTCCACCCAAGTCCAGCCAAACATGAGTTACCATGTACAAGGATGCCTCTGCTCTTTTTGATGGTGCCTTCAACTGTCACAATGATGGGGTGGAGGTATCACTGACATTTAATAGGTGGAGGTCAGGTTATTAAATATCCAGAAATGCAAGGAATAGTCTTATATTAGGAAAATGAGTGCTGCTTAAAATGCCAATGGTGCTTCTGGTGAGAAACACTGTAAGACCATGAAGGAGGTGCTTTCGGGAGAAATTATTTCTTTATAAGACAGACTATTCAATTCAATGGTACTTTATGAAATGTATAGATATTTAAGTCTACAAGTATTAGGAAGATGTCAAACTCACAGTGAAAAGCTGTAATTTTATCACTGGCAACAAATACTGTCGCTTGTATACTCTGAAGTGATAGGCTCACTGTTTATTTTTGAGGAAACATCTGCCAAATATCCAAATCCAAATAATGACAGTTTGTCTATCAGATGCTCTTTCAAGTTCAGAGTCACAAATGCCTTTCCTTGAGACAACTATCCCATACTATGCAGCAGAACTGCTTTATGTGTACATCTCATTTTGTCAGACAGAATATTAAAAAGATATATACTCCAGTGTTGAGTTATAAGAAATTATTATTACTGCTTATCAAGGATACTCTTAAGTAGCACTGGCATTTCTTTTTTTTTTTTTTTGAGATGGGAGTTTCGCTCGTTACCCAGGCTGGAGTGCAATGGCTCGATCTTGGCTTACCGCAACCTCTGCCTCCTGGGTTCAAGCAATTCTCCTGCCTCAGCCTCCCAAGTAGCTGGGACTACAGGTGCGCACCACCATGCCCAGCTAATTTTTGTATTTTTTAGTAGAGATGGGGTTTCACCATGTTGACCAAGATGGCCTCGATCTCTTGACCCCGTGATCCACCTGCCTCGGCCTCCCAAAGTGCTGGGATTACAGGTGTGAGCCACCACGTCCGGCTTGGCATTTCTTTTACGTGAAAATGCTATGGTGGTAAAGAATACAGTGACTACTACTACAGTTTGGTGCCACTGTCTGGATCTGTGCTAAGGCATAAGCAGTTTTATAAACCCACCATCATTTTTGTACCATCGCTGCAAATGTCAATACAGTGAAAAAAGTAAAAATGTCTTAGTATCACTATGAAAATGGTCTGACTCTATTAGCTTCCTCAAAGGGTCTTGAGGATCCTCCCCTCCTCCCAACCTCCCCAAGGCCCCCAGGTCCATTAACAGTGCTTTGTGAATCATAGACGTGTTGAAATACATACATACATATATATATATTTTGAGACGAAGTTTTGCTCTTGTGGCCCTGGCTGGAGTGCAATGGCATGATCTTGGCTCACCACAACCTCTGCCTCCCGGGTTCAAGCAATTCTCTTGCCTCAGCCTCCTGAGTAGCTGGGATTACAGGCATGTGCCACCACGCCCGGCTAATTTTGCAATTTTAGTAGAGATGGGGTTTCTCCATGTTGGTCAAGGTGGTCTCAAACTCCCAACCTCTGGTGATCCTCCCACCTCAGCCTTCCAAAGTGCTGGGATTACAAGTGTGAGCCACTGTACCAGGCCACAATACATATTTTTAAAATTTAAAAACCTTAACATTTTCTTGCAAAGAAAGAAATTTCTAAGCCCAGATGATTTCAAAATGAATTCTATGCTGGGCGTGATGGCTCACTCCTGTAATCCCAGTACTTTGGGAGGCCGAGGTGGGCAGACTGCTTAAGGTCAGGAGTTTGAGATCGGTCTGGCCAACATATGGAAACCCCATCTCTACTAAAAATACAAAATTAGCCGGGGGTGGTGACTAGTGCCTGTAATCCCAGCTATTCAGGAAGCTGAGGCAGGAGAATTGGTTGAACCTAGGAGGTAGAGGCTGAAGTGACCCGAGATCATGTCATTGCACTCCAGCCTGGGCGACAGAGTGAGACTCTTGTCTCAAAAAAAAAAAAAAAAGAATTCTATCAAACAAGAGGAAATAATTCCAATCTTTCACAAACTCTTTGAGAAAAGAGCAGAGGAAAAAAAAAAAAAACTTCCCAACTCATTTTATGAGGCTAGTATAACTCTAACACAGAAATCTGACAAAGATACTACAAGAAAAAAAATTTCTTTCTTTTGGTCTTTTCAGACCAATACATTTGATGAACACATATACATAAAAAACTTTAACAAAATATTAGCTAATAAAATCTATCAAATCAACCAATCAATCAAATACAAACAGGATAATATAGCATGGCCAAGTGGCATTTACCATAGGAATGCAAGGCTAACATAAGAAAAAAAGTCATATAATTCACCATATTAAGAGAATGAAGAAAAGTCATATATTAATACTGTTAGACATGACATGCATTTGACAAAATCAAACACCCATTCATGACTGGCACTCTTAGTAAGCTACAAAACATTTCTTTTCAACATCACTAATAGATGACTTTGTCAGTATAAGGCAAGAAAAAAAAATTATTCATTGACAAATGATTGTTTACATAGACAAACTTAAAAACTTTATAGAAATACTGCTAGAACTAATAAATGTAGCAAAGTTGCAGGAATTATGCTCCATAAACAAAATGCAATCATATTTTTATATACTAGAAATACACAATTGGAAAATGAAATTTTAAAAAGGAATACAACTTGGCCAGGCACAGTGGCTCACGCCTGTAATCCCAGCACTTTGGGAGGTTGAGGTGGGTGGATCACAAGGTCAGAAGTTCCAGACCAGCCTGGCCAATATGGTGAAACCCCGTCTCTACTAAAAACACAAAAATTAGTGGAGTGTGGTGGCGGGCACCCATAGTTCCAGCTACTTGGGAGGCTGAGGCAGGAGAATCACTTGGACCCGGGAGGCAGAGGTTGCAAAAAGCCAAGATTGTGCCACTGCACTCCAGCCTGGGCAACAGAGAGAGACTCCATCTCAAAACAACAACAACAAGAAGAACAACAACAAAACTTATAATATCATGAGAATACATCAAATAAATAAGAATAAATCTAGTAGAAAATATATAAGGTCACTACACTGAATTATTAAAACATTAATAAAAAAATTAAAACCTACATAAGTACAAAGATATACCATGTTGACTCACTGGAAGACTCAATATTGTTAAGATGTGTATTCTGTATTTCAGATATTGTTTTTCTCAGTTTCACAATTTCCGTTTGGAAATCTGTCTTGATTACTCTTATTACTTTTTTTGAGACAGAGTTTCACTCTTGTCCCCCAGGCTGGAATGCAGTGGTGTGATCTTGGCTCACTGCAACCTCCACCTCCTGGGTTCAAGCAATTCTCCTGCCTCAGCCCCTCGAGTAGCTGGGATTACAGGAATGCGCTGCTATACCAGGCAAATTTTTGTATTTTTAGTAGAGATGGGGTTTCACCATGTGGCCAGGCTGGTCTCGAACTCCTGACCTCAGGTGATCAGCCCACCTCAGCTTCCCAAAGTGCTGGGATTATAGGCGTGAGCCACCATGCCTGGCCAATATTTTGTATTTTTCATTCATTAAAGCATATTTTCCTTTATATCCTCGTGCACAGTCACTTTAAAATCCTTATCTGTTAATTCTATCATCTGGGCCTTCTAAGGATTGGTCTTCATTGATTACCTTTTATTCTGAGGATAGGTCATATTTTCCAATTTCTTCCTATGTTGAATAATTTCATATTGTATTCTGGATATTCTGAATGATATGTTGTAGACACTGGATTGTATTATGCCGCTCTAAAGGATGTATATGTACGTGTTTTAAGTTGATGGCTAACTTGGCGAAACTCAAATTGCAATTCTTTCTTCCAGTCAGTGGGCTGCAGCTCTGATAAGGTCTTTTTGCTTTGCCTGCATGCTTTGAAGTATGTCTTGCATATGCATTAGTCAGGGGTCAGTCAGAAATTTGGGGAAATTTTCTACATAGAATTGAGGCTTCCCTCTTCTGGAGATGCCTCATTTCTAGAGTTTCCCTCTCCCTCTACAGCAGATATGGTTGTCCTGAACTCCATCCTTCAGTTTATCCAGCCAGTTAAGACTGCAGATTTTCGGGTGAGTTCTATCTGCTCCATGTGGTGCAAACTATGACTTGCCCTTAAGTGAAAAGGCAGCAACAAAAAACAAACAAACAGAAAACTCACCCCTGGCAATTCCCTCCTTTCAAATATTGATTCCTCTCCAGTATCAATAAGCTTTTGTTCACCTTCCAGTGCCTTTAAATAGTTGTATTTTATATTTTATCAAGTAGGTTGATCAGATAAAGAGGTAGCTACTACCAGAACTGGAAACTACCCCCTAACTTATCTATAGATTCAATGTGATCACAATAAAATTCCAGCAGGCTTTGTTTTTGTTGTTGAAGAAACTGACATGTTGATTTTTTTTCTTTTTCTTTTTTCTTCCAGCATACCTCTGGTGGCAGGAAAGGTTGATTTTAACATTATGGAAAAAAAAAAATCAAAGAATCTACAATAATCAAAACAATCTTGAAAAAGAGGACTTACATCACCGGATTTCAAAACTACTATAAAACTACCATAATCAAGACATTTCTACCCATCAAAAGACATCACTAAGAAAAAGAAAATGAATGAGCAAGACATACCTTTGAGGAAAAATATTTGCAATAGAGGTATGCATACGTGACAAAGGATTTCTACTGATAAAATATAAAAATGCCCTGTTATTGTTGATTTAAATAATAAAAATAATGAGATTTAAGAACACGTAAATGATTTGAACAGGCAATTTACAAAAGAAAATATGTGAATGGCTAACAAGCAAATGAAAAGTTCTCAACATCAGTATTCATCAGGGAAATGCAACAAACATCTTACACCTACTAACATGACTAAAATCAAACAGACAATAGTATCAGATGTTAGTGAGCATGAACAACGATTAGAACTTTCAAACATTGCTGATGGGGGTATAAAATGATACAATCATTTCAGAAAACTACTTGTCAGTTTTTTATAAAGTAAAAACATATATTTACATGACAGGAAAATTCTACTTCTAGGTATTCACCCAAAAGAAATGAAAATATGGCTAAAAAATTTTGCATAAGAATTTTCATTGAATTTGTATTCAGAGTAGTCAAAAACTGGAACCAATCCTAATGCCTATCATTAGAGAAATAAACAAATTGTGGTGTATTCATACTATGAAATACTACTCAATAAAAAGGAATGAACTGCTCATATAAGCAACAAAACAGATGAATCTCAAAAACACCGTATTAAATAAAAGAAGCCAAACACAAAAGAACAAATATCATATGATTCCATTTATGAACAGGCACAACAAATCTACAGTGGGAGTCGTCAGAAGAATGATTACCAGTGGGGAGGAGCAGTACTGACTGGAAAAAGACACAAAGGACTTTCGAAGTGTGATGGAAATGTTCTATATGTTGTATTGTATGGTGATTACACAGACGTATAAGATTGCTGAAACTCATCAAATTGAACAGTTAAAATAGATGTTTTTTCTTTCTCTCTCTCTTTTTGAGATGGAGTCACTCTGTCACCCAGGCTGGAGTGCAGTGACATGATCTCGGCTCACGGCAACCTCTGCCTCCGGGTTCAAGCGTTTCTCATGCCTCAGCCATGCCCAGCTAATTTTTGTATTTTAAGTAGAGATGGGGTTTCACTGTGTTGATCAGGCTGGTCTCGAACTCCTGACCTCAAGTGATCTGCCCGCCTCGGCCTCCCAAAGTGTTGGGATTACAGGCATGAGCGACCGCGCCCAACCAAAATAGATGTTATTTTTAGTTTATATAATTATACCTCAATTTTAAACAGACAAACATGCAAACAAAAACTTACAGCATTTTCACTTATCTTTAATTAAAACTCATGTATTTCCCTGTTTTTATAATTTCCTGATTTTAGCTATAAAGTTACTTTTTCTCTTCTTGTACTTTGCAATACTGGGATCATATGTAAAGATACATGCCTAAGTAGTTATTTCATTTCAGTGCAATTCAATCCACATTTATTGGACACTGTTCCTAGTTGCTTATGGACTACCAGGAAGAAAAACACACAGTTCCTGCTTTTAAAAAGCTCATGATCTAGAGCAGTGACTTGTCAGGTAAGAAGTCCACAGGGAGAAAGAGGAGGTGAAAAAAATGTGAGGAAGGGCAGGATTCTGGAATAGGAGGCATTAATACAGGGGTTCAAAGCCCAGGAGATGTTAGGCAGAGTCTAGGGGAATCAGCTTATATGATAGCATTAGTGATGAAAATCATGTTAGTCTGAATGACCAAGTAATCTGGCATGAAGGTTTGAAGAAGTGAGAAATGCAAGCACAGTGACAATATTGGAGTAAATTAGTCCTATGGATGAAAGGCAGAAAGAATGATTGGCTCTGAAAGTGAGCCTGATAATATATTAACATTAAAAGTCAAATGTAGTTAGAAGAGAGTCAATGGGCCATAATAGTTAAATTTAGCACTGAAATTGCACAGTGTAATATCTGTAAAGAACAAATCTGTTTATGAAATGCATTCAATGAATGATTGATAACTACTTTCATCCGTGAAAAAAGCAAAGCTGAATTGCATTTAGATATAAACTTAATACATACTGAAACAGTCTACTAAGAAGTCTTAAGGTAAAAGAGAAATTATAAATTAACTATAACTGTTAATAACTGTTGGTAACTGCTGACTGGGAATACTGATAGCTAGCCAAATGAAATCTGTGCTTAACATTACTTAAGTGAGTTAGATGGACCTGCCAAGAGTTCACACTCATGGTGACAAGTGCTTTGATTCTAAGAGAATTTATGTGTTAGAACAAGATTTTAAAGTGATCTCTAAAAATTCTGATACTAAAGAAACTAACTTTTTTTTTAACCTTTGAGTTTATACGTTGAGATAAGAGTATACTCTCTTCTGTCTTTCCTGTTTTGAACCCATGGAGTTACACAGAAATGGTTCTTCTATGGGAAGAGTTAAAGTATAACAGGGATGGTGTTAGAGACACTGAAAAGCTCAGAAATAATCTAGAAAAACGATGTGAACTTTTGATGCTAGGTCAAAAGCACATAACTATATGAAATTATAAGTGCCAGCTGATCTTCTTGCTTGGGAACAGGGTAAAAGCACTCTAAAACCTTTAGATAATTTGTTTATTTGAGAGGATGAAAGGCTCATGGGAATAGATAAAAGAAATAACCCCAGAAAGACGGCAAAAAGAAATAAAAGGTTTTGGGTGCTGGAAAGAAATCAAAACCAATGCAAGCCCTGGACGCACACCACGGCTCTGCATAGGACCACCGTCAGAAGGGGAGGCAGCAGCGTGCTAAGACTGAGGTCAAGCACAAGACTGTGAGGTTCCGATCCTAGCTCCACCACTAGAAGCAACATGTTTAACTTCTCTGTGCCTTGGCTTCATTTCCTCAGCTGTGAAATGAGAATAAAAATTAATCCCACCTCTCATAGGATTGGTCTAAGAATTAAACATGATCATCTATGTACAACATTTAGCACAATGGCAGTATAATAAATGTTCAGTGAATATTAGCTATTATTAACATTCTTCCCATGGAAAGTGAATCCAAGCTTTTGGGGCATGGAGGAACCAACAAGGGTACTAACAAGCATTACTTCTGAGAAAGAAGAAGTATACTACTTCAAAGCAGTATTTACAATCTCTTTACGAAGTTTTGTGTCTATGTGGGATCACCTGGGTGATCAATGAGGGCAGCCAAACTATTGCATCCAAAAAAAGATGCGAGAATCACCCAGATGTGTGAGCAGGAGAGTCAAGTCCACTTGCCAGTCTCACCCACGAGGGACAGCGGCGGCACAGTGGTCTCTGCCCGAGGGGACTTTCCTATGGTGGAAGCCTGCTGCTCCACACCAAGCCCACTTGCAGAATGCTCTAATTTTGTGCAAAGCAGCTCCTGTGGGGAAGGGGCAGGGGTTACTAATAATGCTGATTACCAGAGAGGAGCAACAGTTCAGGTACTGGATGTGAACACTGATGAATGAGGAAGATGACCAAATCTTCCTCTCCTCCCCCAAGGCTAAATTACCAATAGCAGCTACACACCCTTTCACCTTTTCAAAATGAAGCAAAACCAAAGAAATTTTTTAAGAATCAAATCATTATATCAATGCCTTAAACCTGAGACACAAAAAGGCATAAAGAAATTTATCTGTGATCCAACAACTAAAGATGTCTGCTATAAATATTTTGTCAGCATGTTGACGTATATGCTTTCTCTGTGTGTATTTCCCTTGCACAGAGTGATTCTATACTACATGCTTTATAACTTGCTTTTTTCATCTGACAATAAGTTATGAACATTTTCCCACAAGATAATATGGGGTTTTGGCAGTTCTCATTCCATTGTTAACTTTTTTTTTTTTTTTTTTTTTTTTAAGACAGGGTCTAACTAACTGCAAGCTGTAAATCCCAGGCTCAAGCAATCCCTCCACCACCTCTGCCTCCTGAGTAGCTAGGACTATAGGCAGGTGCTAACATACCTGGCTGGTTTTTTATTTCTTGTAGAGATGAAGTCTCACTATGTTGCCCAGGCTGGTCTCGAACTTCTGGACTCAAGGGATCCTCCTGTCCTCAGCCTTCCCAAGTGCTGAGATTACAGGCATGAACCACCTTATCTGTCCTTCCATTGCTAAATTCTATTATATTTAAAGTCAACCTTAACCCTTCAAGTCTTCTTCACACTTGAATTTTGAACCCACATGAAAGGCTTTATGTTTTTCCCTATTAAATTCCATGAATTAGATTCATTTTTCTAGCCTGTTTAAATCATGGTGAATCCTGCCTGTCATCCCAGGTATTCATTATTCCATGGAATTCCTACTTCATGTAATCTTAAAACAGTATTCACATGTCTTCTAGATACATAAGTGTTTAGCATATAGTAGGCACCTAAATAAATATGAATGATAAATTCATTGATAAACATGAGGAACTATAAGTCAATGACAGAGTCCCAGAAACTTAATTCTCAAACGTTGATTCACTGTTTGGGTAGAGCTGCACATTTAGCTACCAATTTTTTTTTTTTTTTGAGACAGGGTCTACCCTGTCACTCAGGCTGCAGTGCAGTGGTATGATCTCAGCTCACTGCAACCTCCACCTGCTGGGCTCAAGCAATCCTCCCATCTCAGCTTCCTGAGTAGCTGGGACTACAGGTACACACTACCATGCCCAACTAATGTTTTGTATTTTTGTTAGAGACAGGGTGGTCTCAAACTCCTGGGTTCAAGCAATCCACCTACCTCGGCCTCCCACAGTGTTGGGATTACAGGTGTGGGCCACTTACCTGTAATCCAACTAGTTACCAAACATTAACACACCCAATCAGTTACCAAATATTCTTAATGTTACCACATTCACTTATCTCTTTTGTGCTCACAAGATTTCATTACGCGTTGGTGAAACCTAGTTACAGTAATTCTTTTTTGGTCCCCTGGTCTTCTCTTACCAAAGTAATTCTACCATGAAGGGAAATGAAGTTAGTCTAGCATAACTTACTTTTTTCATGAATTAATGGTGGGCTTAAATGATTCCCTTTTCCCTCTCTAAGGACAGCCAACTCATTGGTTTGCTAATCTATTAGATTTTGGCCCAAAATTGACATCTCAATTACCAGTTTATATATTCAGCATCTAACTTATTTCTATCTCTTCCTCTTTTCCCAGCATATGACCCCCTTCTTCGTGGATTAAATAATATACTGAATCACTATCACAAGCACTAGAAACATAAACCAGAAATGAGTAACCATAAGAACTGCTCTTCTGTGGACACAGTAATTCAACAGAGAGAATAAGGTTGACTCTGTGAAAAAGATTAAGAACATAGGTAGGATCCAAATAAAATATTTAATTTGAAACACAGAACTACAAGCTCTTGAGGAGAGACTTCTGATTAGCCACTCAATAAGCAGAGATACAGAAAAGGAAAAAGAATCAGAAGTGATGACAAGAAGATGGTGGGGATGGGGATGTTTTCGCTAACTTTACTTTGTTTCTATTAAATAACGGTGTGACGATTACATAAACTTGGGAAGAATACATGGAGGTATCATGTCAAAAAGCTAGAAGGTGATATGTCTGTCCTTTAAAAGTACAATTAGTACACAGTATTCCATGGTGCATATGTGCCACATTTTCTTTATCCAGTCTACCATTGATGGGCATTGGGTTGGTTCCAAGTCTTTGCTATTGTGAATAGAGCTGCAATGAACATACATGTGCATGGGTCTTTACAGTAGAATGATTTATAATCCTTTGGATATATACCCAGTAATGGGATTGCTGGGTTAAATAATACTTCTGGTTCTAGGTCCTTGAGGAATTGCCAATTGTCTTCCACAATGGCTGAACTAATTTACACTCCCACCAACAGTGTAAAAGCATTCCTATTTCTCCACATCCTCTCCAGCATCTGTTGTTTCCTGACTTTCTAATGATTGCCATTCTAACTGGCCTGAGATAGTATCTCATTGTGGCTTTGATTTGCATTTCTCTAATGACCAGTGATGATGAGCTCTTTTTCATATGTTTGTTGGCTGCATAAATATCTTCTTTTGAGAAGTATCTGTTCTCATCCTTTGCCCACTTTTCGATGTTTGTTCCCTTGTAAATTTGTTTAAGTTCCTTGTAGATTCTGGATATTAGCCTGTTGTCAGATGGACAGATTGCAAAAATTTTCTCCCATTCTGTAGGTTGCCTGTTCACTCTGATGATAGTTTCTTTTGCTGTGTAGAAACTCTTTAGTTTAATTAGATCTCATTTGTCAATTTTGGCTTTTGCTGCCATTGCTTTTGGTGTTTTAGTCATGAAGTCCTTGCCCATGCCTATGTCCTGAGTGGTACTACCTAGGTTTTCTTCTAGAGTTTTTATAGTTTTAGGTCTTATGTTTAAGTCTTTAATCCATCTTGAGTTAATTTTTGCATAAGGTGTAAGGAAGGGGTCCAGTTTCAGTTTTCTGCATATGGCTAGCGAGTTTTCCTAACACCACTTATTAAATAGGGAATCCTTTCCCCATTGCTTGTTTTTGTCAGGTTTGTCAAAGATCAGATGATTGTAGATGTGTGGTGTTATTTCTGAGGCCTCTGTTCTGTTCCATTGGTCTGTATCTCTGTTTTGGTACCAGTACCATGCTGTTTTGGTTACTGTAGCCTTGTGATATAGTTTGAAGTCAGGTAGCATGATGCCTCCAGCTTTGTTCTTTTTGCTTAGGATTGTCTTGGCTAAATCAGCTCTTTTTTGCTTCCACGTGAAATTTAAAGTAGTTTTTTCTAAATCTGTGAAGAATGTCATTGGTAGCTTGATGGGGATAGCATTAAATCTATACATTACTTTGGGTAGCATGGCCATTTTCATGATATTGATTCTTCCTCTCCATGAGCATGAAATGTTTTTCCATTTGTTTGTGTCCTCTTTTATTTCTTTGAGCAGTGGTTTGCAGTTCTCCTTGAAGAAGTCCTTCACCTCCCTTATAAGTTGTATTCCTAGGTATTTTATTCTCTTTGTAGCAATTGTGAATGGGAGTTTACTCATGATTTGGCTCTCTGTTTGTCTATTATTGGTGTATAGGAATGCGTGTGATTTTTGCACCTTGATTTTGTATGCTGAAACTTTGCTGAAGTTGCTTATCAGCTTAAGGAGATTCTGGGCTGAGATGATGGGGTTTTCTAAATATACAATCATGTCATCTGCAAGCAGAGACAATTTGACTTCCTCTCTTCCTATTTGAATAACCTTTATTTCTTTCTCTTGCCTGATTGTCATGGTCAGAACTTCCAATACTATGTTGAACAGGAGTAGTGAGAGAAGGCATCCTTGTCTTGTCCCCGTTTTCAAAGGGAATGCTTCCAGCTTTTGCCCATTCAGCATGGTATTGGCTGTGTGTTTGTCATAAATAGCTCTTATTATTTTGAGATACCTTCCATCAATAACTAACTTATTGAGAGTTTTTAGCATGAAGGGATGCTGAATTTTATCCAAGGCCTTCTCTGTATCTATTGAGATAATCATGTGGTTTTTGTCATTGGTTCTGTTTATGCGATGAACTGTTTTTATTGATTTGCCATGTTGAACTAGCCTTGCATCCCAGGGATGAAGCCGACTTGGATAAGCTTTTTGATGTGATGTGGTGGATAAGCTTTTTGATGTGCTGCTGGATTTGCTTTGCCAGTATTTTATGGAGGATTTTTGCATCGTCGTTCAACAGGGATATTGGCCTGAAATTTTCTTTTTTTGTTCTGTCTCTGCCAGGTTTTGGTATCTGGATGATGCTGGCCTCATACCATGGAATACTATGCAGCCATAATAAAGGATGAGTTCTTGTCCTTTGCAGGGACATGGACGAAGCTAGAAACCATCGTTGTCAGCAAACTAACATAGGAACAGGAAACCAAACACCACACGTTCTCATTCATAAGTGGGAGCTGAACAATGAGAACACATAAACATAGGGAGGAAAATATCACACACCGGGGCCTGTTGAGGGGTGGGAAGTAGGAGAGGGATAGCATTAAAAGAAATATCTAATGTAGATGATGGGTTCATGGGTGCAGCAAACCACTGTGGCAGGTATATACCTATGTCACAAACCTGCATGTTCTGCACATGTATCCCAGAACTTAAAATATAATTAAAAAAAAAAAGAAGAAGAAAAGAAAAGTACAATGAGATCTCAGCCAGTTGGACTTGACAATGGATAAAGAATGTGAACCAGACTTCTGCTGTCTCCACACCCCTACCACTCTATGATCAATGGAATGGTCCCTAGGAGGAAGAAATAAGGACAAAGTTGGATTTCTTAGCCCATCTGGCATGGACCCTGGGAGCAAGCTTTATGGAATACAAAGCTGGATATAAAAACCAAACCTCTCAAAAGGTTAAGTTCACAGCACTGGTAGAAGGCAACTTAGGATTCTGGGAGTGAGCCAGTTATGGAGATAGAGACTCCCTGGTCCTTTATCTGTTAGCAGTCTGGATCTGAAAAGACAGATTGGTCCTTAGCCTTATGAACATGAAATGTCTTTGATTCAGTTCTTTATTTTGGCATAACCAGCATACCACATGAAGCCTAAAAAATGTAGCTGTGAACTAAAAAAGAAGTGAGCAAAGAATGACCTTTAAGAAAGCCAAAGGAGAACTCCCTGACATCAGTTCATTCAACAATGAAGACTGAGTTCAGTTTAGCAGGATTTTTATCAAATCAAGGGAAAAGTCTTTGTGACAGTAACATCGGCACGCATAAGCATAGCTGGACCTTATTGTAAAACTGGACCACCATCACCTAGCTTTCGCACTCTGCAAAGGCAAGCCAGGAAAAGATTTTAGAGTGGAAGTTAATGTGGAGATTGTCTAGGGCAGCTGACATGCCAGTTTCCAAGAACTTCTACATTGAATTGTAGCTGGGTTCAAACCTAGTGCACACAAACAGCTTACAGAGTGTCACAAATTTAGAATTCCTGCCCCATCACATCAGTTAGGCTCCCTTCACTTCTCTTTTTCCCAGAAAGTAAAACATCAGGCAACTTGGAACAGTGAGGCCTACAGTTTTTCTGGTTTCAGTAACCTGCCTCTGCCCCCTTTCTTTAGTTGGCCAAGGGAAATAGGAGACAATTCCAAAAACTCCACCTTTTTTAAAAAACCTTCTCTACCTGTCCTTTCTCTTTCTTTATAAATAAAGACATTTTTATAAAATGGGGAAAATACAGGAGAAATCACAAGAGATTAAAAAAAAAAAAAACCAGGGCCAAAGGGAAGGAAAGGAAATGTATAATTATAATTAAGCCTTTCTCCTACTGGATCACCAGCAACAGCAGCAACAGCATTTTGGAACTTGTTAAAAACAAAAATAATGGAGCCTCACTGCAGGCCTACTGGAATCAGAAACCCTGTGGTTGGGCCCAGCAATCTGTGTGTTAACAAGCCTGTCAGGTGATTTTGACACTCACAAAGAATCACTGGCAGAGTGGTTAAGCATGGATTCTGCCTGCTTGGGGTTGGATCCTGATTGCCATTTGTCAACTGTATTATCTTGGGCAAATGATTTCATTTCTCTATGCTTAGTTTCTTCATCTGTAAAATGAGGATGATAACAGTACTTATAGAGTAGCTGTGAGCATTAAATCAGTTAATACATACAAAGTTTTTAGAATAGTTGCTGGTACACAGTAAACGGTAGCTACTAAATGAGTTAAGGTGCATAAAGCATTTAATTATTATTAGTTACTATTACTTCTTATTTATGATGTTGTTTTTGAGGTTCAATGAGACACAATGAAAATTTCTCCCAACCCAAGAGAAAGTCCATATTCCTCTATGGCAAACTGTGTCCTCTTGGTGTAAAGAAGCTAATGAGCTTTGGTATTAATATGATAAAAATAGCAATACAGAACTAGTATTTTAGGAACTGAATCCAATGTAATTCTTTGCCTCTAAAGCTCTAAATTCAGACATTACACTTGTCAAGGAAGAAATGCATGATTCATCTCTATGCCTGCCTTCTGGACTAATTCCTCATACTTTGAGTCCATAAATGGCATGGAGGTTAACAGGGAACTCTTTCATTATCTCTTCTAATTCTTTACATCCTTTCAGGATATCATGGTTCCCTTCCAAAATACTATAACTATTAAAACATATGCTTTCTAAACCATAGCTGAAATGACAGATCACATTTATAAAAAGCATTGACCAACACCTATGTGATTAGGCCATTGTAAAAATACAACAGGACCAAAAAATCCACAATTTCTATCCCCTAGAGTCATGAGATTTCCCTTATGTAATTCCTCACCATCTAAAACAACCCATCCATACTTGCCTGACCTGTTGGTTTAAATCTGTTTTAAAAAATAAGTTCTATTCAGGGAAGTCAGCACACAAAGCAAGTCAAAATTCAATCTAATTTGTAAATATTATACAAGCCATATATTTAGAGTTAGCCTCTTTAGGCTATTGATGTTTTCTGCCCACACACTCAAAGCTTCTCTATGGAATTGGCATTTGACAAAAGTAAAACACTATACAAATACATAGACTGGGGTAAAGATATTTGTACTGCTAAACTCCATTGCACCAGCCCCTAATTTTTTTTTTTCATTTTTGTTCACAGATTGTTTCTTATAATCCACCGGTGATAGTTTATTTTCAGAAGCATATCCATCTGTCCTTTGTATATTATCACCAAAAGACAAGTCGAGGCTGGTCTGGGACGCCATTGTGGAAAGACTGGTACTGATTTTTCTCCCTCGAAAAGTAGGAAAGTTAATGTAGAGAAAAGAATGTGAGCTTTCACATCAGGAAGACCTCGACTCAAATTCTTGGGCCATCAGTTACCTCATGTATGACCATGGTCAAATTCTAACACCTCTAAGACAATTTCATCATTTACACATAAGACAATGTAACAATGCCCACATTACAGCCCTGTGTCCAGGACAAATCATACAAAGCACAGGATCTGGCATAAACCAGGCACTCAATAAATGTTGTTAACTCCCTTTTCCTTCTCCTTCTGTTCTTCTCTTTCACAAATTATAGCACAGATTCTTATCGTTTCAAAATAAGGGAGAAAGACTTCTGAACTAGTATCAAGCTGTAGGGCATTTCAAACAATATAAAAATTAAGTTAAAAATTAAAAACATGCTAACTGCAAAAATGTGTAAGTACCAAAAAGTACAAAGAAGGAAAAAAGTCATCCACAGGGCCATTCTGTAGCCATGGGGAATCCTTTGGTATGCTTCATTCCAGTCTTGTCCAGTACATTGTGATTATACTATTCATCTTTATCATTAAGTATTAATGTCAACATATAATGGATATATTTATGTATTTCAAAAATATGTGTATACATTTTAAAATTAAGAACAAAAACTCCTGCTACTCCCCAAACTCTGTATGCCACTGTGCTGGGAACAGGACACTAGCTTTAAAAAACAAGAGAAGGGAACAACTTGCTATGGAGAAAAATCAAGGAAGCCTTCAAAGTAGAAATGACATTTTATCTGCATCTCAAAAGATGACCAGCAACTTGCCAACTGGAAAGGAAATTCCAGGCATTAGGAATAGGGATATATATAATAGGGACATATATAAAAGAACAGGGAACAATAGGAAAGCCAATGTGGCTAAATGGCAGGAGTGTGGAGGGTGGAGAGATGCTGTAATGAAAGCTGGTGAGACGCAGATCTCTCACATATTCAGAAATAGAAATGCTACTGGTCAAAACTTCCATTTAGGCAAAGCACCACACAACAGCTTTAACTGGAATCACTCATGCGCTTAGGATGAAGCTGCAATGAAAAGGCTTAAAAAAGTTAAGGTCTGGGGAAAGGAAAGGGCATGAGTGAGTGCAGCTTAGACTGAGAACGAGGACAGCCAAGTCTCACCACCACCATCACCACCACCAATAGCGAAGGCTTTCTAAATGCTGGGCTCCAAGCTGAGCTCTTTATATGCCTTATCTTTGTTAGCCTTCATAGCAACCCATTGAGACAGGTATTATCCCATCTTACACATGAGGAAACTGAGGGTTAGGTTAAGGCCTAAGGACCTACAGAGTAAGTGAAAGAGCTGCTTTTGAATCTAAGTCTCCATGTCTCCACAATTATAATGAGGAACAGAAAATCATAACTTAAAATAGCCCCTGCTAAAGATTTTCTAAGAAACTATTATTGCTATAGACCTTTGTTTTAGAAATACTAAAGTTATCCAAAGATCCACAAAAATATGCTTGACTGATTTCTGACAAAGTTGTGAAACCAATACAATGGAAAGACAATAACCTTTCTAAACCAATTGTTTATTAACAAATGAAGTTGGAGCAACTGCACATACATAGGCAAAGAATGAACCTCAACCTAAATCTCACACCTCACACAAAAATTAACTCAGAGTACATCACAGACTTAAATGTAAAATGAAAACTTATAAAATCATACCAACGACGACTTCTAAAAACATTTCAAACAAAGGAGATGCTTTCATTTTAACTGTATGCAGTAGGAGGACAATGATGAGAAAAAGAAGAGTGGATGCCAGGCACTGCACTAAGTGCTTTCTGTGCTTTATCTCACTTTAACCTTGTCTCATGTTACAGATGAGGTCATTGAGGCATGGCTAACTGCAGAATCTGAGCACTCATCTGCTCTGCAGTGCCGCCTGCCTTATTGCTACCATTGCCCAACATTTGGTGACTACTCCTCTGAAATGGGAAACAGTCGACACAGAAAATAAGATTTAATTCCCTTCATACGGAAGATGAACTTTTAAAGTTGTCTCACCAAGTTTAAATCTAGATGGATGTGAAGATCCAGCTGAACCAGGAACTTCACCCTTTCCTCTCCCTCCTTGGATGAATGGTTAGGCCAAGAAGCAGATGCCTGTTCTTGACCAGCTGGAAGTCATAAGGTCAGGGAGAGCCCTTCAGCTCTTAATAGTACATTTACATCTCAATTCCAAAATGGCAAGAGCGGACTTCCAACAGAAACAAAGGCCTAAGCCTCCAAATTAGTGCACACACTTCCACACTGGCATCTAGGAGGACTTCAGACTAGAGGGTTTTCAAGTAAATGGGATTATTACTGATGGAGACAGTTGAATCCTATCTGTCACAAGGAGGTTCTCAACTCCTTTCAAGCTCCCTTCAGGACAGTAAGGGGAGAATATATCATCATGCAAAGCTGGACTGGCCAAGCAGGCCGCTGTCTGTCCACAGAAAAGAAATTTAGGCATACTGTAAGGAGTTTTAGCAAGCAGGTGCTTTGCTGTTCAAGACTTGCCTCCATCTTCCTTCTTTTTGCTATGGAAGCAAAAAGGGCACTGAAACATACCAGGACTTCTTCAAAGTGGACACCACCTTTGAGGCTGGCTCAAAAGAAGTGTCCAGGTATAGAAGGATTAAGGCGTGTCCTGTGCTGTCGGCCCTAGATTATTATCACTTTGAAAAGCTGCTGGGTTTACAGGAAGAGTGTGAGAACACTGCAGCTTTCCTAGCCAACATTTGGTTCCCATTACCGTGAATAATCTCTTTCCTCCCTCCTTTCCCCAACCCCCACCTTTTTTCTACTTTTTCCATATTTTATATTAAAAGTACATCAAACACTTTTCTTCCTTTTTAATATTTTCCTTAAGCTTTTTTTTCACTCAGTTTGCTGGGTTCTATAACTTTTTCTGGTCACTCATTACTTAGGGTGGGGGAGGATCCAGCTCCTTGGGTAAAATCAATCAAAAATAAAACTGGAGAGAAAAGACCTAAGCAGCATGGAGAGAAGATGAACTTGACTCACAGGGATTCCTTCTCTTCTTAAATAACGTTAAGAAAATAAAGGGCCCACTGAGATCCCTTTACCCTCCTGCTTCTCAGCCTCCTTTCAGTTGTACTCCTGCCCCAAACAAAACACCCTTGAAGTAATATATCTGAAGATAGGGTCTACTCCTCATGTCATATGTAATATATCTGAAGACAGGGTCTACTCATTTAATCATCAGTAAAAATGGGAGAACAACAGTCCAGAGGAATAGACAGAAAGGTCAATGGTATGTAATGTTGGCAAAGGTGTGGGAAAAAGGGCATGTTTCTGTATTACAGATAGAAGGATATATCGGGATAGGCTTTTTGGATGCCCATTTTACAATATGTATAAAAATTCAAAGTGGGAGATCCAAGATGGCGGATTAGGAGCAGCTCAGGATTGCAGCTCCCAGTGAAAGTGCAGAGGCTGCTACAGGTGATCTCCAGGAAGCAGGGCCTGGAGTGGACCTCAGCAGTCCTACAGCAGAGAGGCCAGATTGTTAGAAGGAAAACTAAGAAACA
>CAUYQU010085625.1:0-12328 GCA_963574635.1 Cheracebus regulus
AATATTTACAGAACTCTCCACCCTAAATCCACAAATCATACATTTTTCTCAGTATCATATTACACCTATTTTGAAAGTGACCACATAATTAGAAGTAAATCACTCCTCAGCAATTGCATAGCATTTCACAGGTTTAAATAAAAGATTGGTTGGCTGCTTATTTGTTATTTTCATCCCCTATTCCTTCCTGTCTCCATTGTTAAACACAATTATTGGCATAAAAGAGGTTTTTAAATACCCATTTTTAGAATGTATTCTAGCCTGGGCAATAAAACAAGAATCCCATTCTCTCTCCCTCTTTCTCGTCCTCTTTCTTTCTTTCATTCTTTTTTTCTTTCTTTTGCTGTGTCTTTCTCCTTTTCTCTCTTTTTCTAAAATCTCTTCCTCTTTCTTTCTCTTTCATTTTTTTCTTTCTTTTGCAGTTTCTCCTTTTCTCTCTTTTTCTAAAATCTCTTCCTCTTTCTTTCTCCTTCATTTTTTCTTTCTTTTGCTGTTTCTTTCTTTTTTTCTCTCTTTTTCTAAAATCTCTTCCTCTTCCTTTCTCTCTTTCATTTTTTTTATTCTAAAAAAAAAAAAAAAAATCAAGTTCCAGAATCCTGAATTACTTACATATACCTAAACGGAAGATACCATACTGTTCCAATCCCCCTTTACATAGACTATTTTTCCCTCTAAGACTAGTCAAGTGCAGTAGTGAGAAGTGGGGAAAGAAGAGAACAAAAAATTTGATCTGTGACTGACTGTGAACAGTCAATTGAGATAACTCACTACCTTTGGACCAGCCTACATAAACTGTTCTTATCTAGAATTGTTTCTCTTTCCTTCCTCTGCTAATCCAGGTTTTAAACGATAGTCATCCTGTAACTGTCAGCCCAGCCAAATAGTTATTCACTTCCTCCTTGCAGCATTTTGTACAGGTCCCTAGTATAGATTTCACATAAATCATGGCACTATGCCATGAGTTCCATGTTGAAAGGAACTATATATTCTTTGTCTTTATATCCCTAGTGATGTAGCAAAGTGCCTAGCATTCAATACAGAATTTTTTTTTTTTTTTTGAGCCGGAGTTTTGCTCTTGTTGTCCAGGCTGGAGTGCAATGGCGTGATCTCAGCTCACGGCAACCTCCACTTCCTGGGTTCAAGCAATTCTCTTGCCTCAGCCTACCAGGTACCTGGGATTGCAGGCACTCACCACCATGCCTGGTTAATTTATATATATTGTTTCTTTTTTTGAGACAGAGTCTTATCCTATAGCCCAGGCTAGAGTGCAGTGCCGCGATCTTGGTCCACTGCATCCTCCATCTCCCAGGTCCCGGTCAAGCCATTCTCCTGCCTCAGCCTCCCAAATAACTGGAATTACAGGCATGCACCCCATGGCCAGATAGTTTTTGTATTCTTAGTAGAAATGGGGTTTCACCATGTTGGCCAGCCTGGTCTTGAACTCCTGACCTCAGGTGATCCACCCGCCTCAGCCTCCCAAAGTTCTGAGATTACAGGCATGAGCCACCTTGCCCGGCCTCAAAACACATTTAAAACCTCCTTTGTATGTGTCCTGAATGAAAATGTCAGAGATATACACATATATGTCTATACCTGTTTATGTGGAATATATACATAACTATTTGAAAAAAATTTTTTCTTATTACAAAGTATTACATTTAAATGACAAAAATAATCGTAAGATATAGGCTAGCCAAAAAGCATCCAATCTCACTTACCCATGTGCAACAAATACTGACATTTCATTTTTTTTCTTTTTTAAGATGGAGTTTCACTCTTATTGCCCAGGCTGGAGTGCAATGACACAATCTCAGCTCACTCCCTCCCTGGGTTCAAGTGATTCTCCTGCTTCAGCCTCAGCCTCCCCAGTAGCTAGGACTACAGGCAGGTACCACCATGGCCGGCTAATTTTGGTATTTTTAGTAGAGATGCGTATTCACCATGTTGGCCAGGCTAATTTTGAACTCCTGATCTCAGGTGATACACCTGCCTCGGCTCCCAAAGTTCTGGGATTACAGGAGTTAGCCACCATACCCAGCCAACATTTCAATAGAATCTTCCAATTCCTGTTTATATGTATTTATATATATACTTTACCTCGGTATGGTAGAGTGGGAAGGGATCTGGTTTAGGGATAAGATTCTCTTCTTGGCTCTATCTTCTCCAAATCATGAGACCTAGAGAATATTATTTCAATTTATGGAAATAATTAAGCTTTACCTTTTTATCTTGAACAGTGATATGAGATTCAAATGAGTTGATGAAAAAAGGAAGATCCCTGGCAATTTTCAAAATGCTGCATAATTTTATTCTTTTACAGCAGTGCAGTCTTGAAGTTAAAGTATTAGTGACAGAACCTTTACTGACCACAGCCCAGATCTCAGGGGGCAATCTACTGAAGGTTACATTGGAGGCTGCTTACTCTGTGCCTGAATCCTTCACTCCAACAGGCCCTGGGCAGAACTACATGGTCGGTCTGCAAGTATCATCAGTTGGAGAGGTAAAGCCCTACTGCCAGATATTTATAGAGATTCAAACATGTCTGCACTCATATAGCCATCTCTTCCTCACCTCTAAGATTTCATTCAAAGCACTGCTTTGCTAATGGCCGAGATTTATTTTAGGCTTGAAAAATAAAGTTTATTTCTGTTTTATATACAGATTTTAATGTTTATGATTTACATATTTATTATATATTGTGCATTAAATATAATTTATATAAACATATAATGGAAAATATGTAAGACATTTAAAATGGCCAATTTTGCTGTATTTCCTTACAGATTATTTTTATGTATACATTTTATAGATTTTGTACAATTACTTTATTAAACAAAACTTTCTCTTAATTCTATGTTATTTTCTTAGGCCAAATTTCTAGATATAGGAATGATTGGATGTGGAGTTTCTTAGGCTCTTGATGGAGATTTCCAAATTGCTTGCTAAAAGGCTTATATTCAGTTAACACTTCCACTTGTCTTATATCCAGGGCCATGTATGTGAATGTCCCACTAAAGTTGTGTAGCAACTGTTCAGTTTACTGAGGACTTATGAGGTTCTTGGGACATGGGACTTTCAGCATGACAACTGGGACAGTCCTAGGCAAATGAGGTGGCGGATCACCCTTCCAGGGAGCAACCTACATAGCTATATGAGGCAGATCTGTGCTTTGCCTTCTCTCCAGCTTTGGGATTGTATTGAAAAATTTCTATTTGTTTTTGCTAATTTTAATAATTAAAAGTACGTTTTATTTGTTTTGTTTTGTTTTCCTTTTGGAGGTCTTAGTATTTTTCTTATTGATTTATTAAATTCTGGCCAGGATGGGGTGGCTCATGCCTGTAATCCCAGCACTTTGGGAGGCTGAGGCTGGTAGATCACCTGAGGTTAGGAGTTCGAGACCAGCCTGGCCAACATGGTGAAACCCTGTCTCTACTAAAAATACAAAATAATTAGCCAGGTGTGGTGGCAGGCACCTGTAATCCCAGCTACTGGGGAGGCTGAGGCAGGAGAATCACTTGAACCTGGGAGGCGGAGGTTGCAGTGAGCTTAGATCGCACCATTGCACTCCACCCTGGGCAGCAAGAGCAAAACTCTGTCTCAAAAAAAAAAAAAATTCTTGATATGTAGAGAAAAATAATGTGTTTTTTTTTTCAAGTTTGTCAATTTATACTTTATCCTGTTTATTTCTGGTATATTATTTATTTTTAATTTGGGTCATTGCTTTGGTATACAAAAATTTTTTTAAATAGTTACATCTTTTTCTTTTAGGTTTCTTGCATCATTTTAAACTTGAAAAGGGCTCCTTTATTCTGATGTTTGATGAAAGGATGCCCTTCCAGGTCCTAGTTTTTTTTGTTGTTTTGTTTTTGTTTTTGGAGATGGAGTCTCGCTCTGTCACCCAGACTGGAGTGCAGTGGCATGATCTAGGCTCACTGCAACCTCTGCCTCCCAGGTTCAAGCAATTCTCCTGCCTCAGCCTCCCAAGTAGCTGGAACTACAGGCGCCTGCCACTATGCCTGGTTAATTTTTTGAATTTTAGTAGAGACGGGGTTTCACCGTGTTGTTGAGGCTGGTCTTGAACTCCTGACCTCAGGTGATCTGCCCGCCTCAGCCTCCAAAAGTGCTAGGATTACAGGAGTGAGCCACCGCACCTGGCCCCAGGTCCTAGTTTTTGCAGTAGTCTTAGTTCCAGGTTCCTGTCTCGCCTGGGCACAGGGCCATGCCTCCTTCTCTATAAGAGTGTCTGGATCTGACATTTCCTCACTTGGTACAGCATCAACCCATGAGCTTATCCCTTGGATATTGAGTTGCTGCTGCTGCCAGTTCTGGCACTTTTCAATTTTTTTTTTTTGAGACAGAGTCTCACCCTGTTGCCCAGGCTGGAGTGCAGTGGTGCAATCTCGGCTCACTGCAACTTCCACCTCCCAGGTTCAAGTGATTCTCTTGCCTCACCCTCCTGAGTAGCTGGGGCTACAGGCGCCTGCCACCACACTGGGTTAATTTTTGTATTTTTAGTACAGACGGGCTTTCATCATATTGGCCAGGCTAATCTCAAACTCCTGACCTTGTGATCCATCTGCCTCGGCTTCCCAAAGTGCTAGGATTACAGGCTTGAGCCACCGCACCCAGCCTAGACTTTCATTTACTTCTCTTGGCCTTGGCTATGTGATAAAAGAAAACTTTTTTTTTTGTCATTGCTGTTCTACTTTATCAGTTATGTTGATGTGTTTGTTGCTGATGAAGGGTCTGTTGTATTTTAGTTTGCTATAGTGTTGGAAATAGAACTTTATACATATGTGTATATATATATGTATATATATATATTTTAGGGTACATGTGAAGAACATGCAAGATTGTTGCATAGGTACATACATGGCAGTGTGGTTTGCTGCCTTCCTTCCCATCACCTATATCTGGCATTTCTCCCCATGTTACTGGTAGGACTCCTTTGTCTCCTTTAGAGAGAATTTTTGACATGAGCTAGAGGGTGGGCACATTGTTTTCTTTTTAGGAAACATTAACTTAGTCTTTCATAAAAAGACTTTTTTTCCACCTCCCCAGTAAAAAAATACTGGAAAGAGCCTGTGCTTTGGCAGAGGGCCTACAGTCAAGGTGTGTTTGGCCTGGGGTAGAGGTACCTCTGACTTTTGCTCTGAGAAGAGTTAGCTGTAGGCTTACTTGGCTGTAGCTACTGAGCAGCATAGAGCAGAATGGAAAATGCAACGGTTTTATAATTACACAGTCGACTTTCTCAGCTCTAGCCAGGAGTGGGTTTTGTGTGTGCCAGACTCTTGACCCTTTAGCCCTCAGGGAAGCCCAGGTGGGACCTGGGACAATCAGACTTCCTGGCTAGTTGCCACCAGCTACAAGCAGTCTCTTCTCTTTATCTGACTCTGCTGCACATATATTATCATTTTCTGTGTTTACCATGATGTGGAAAAGACTAGGCACAAGGCCCCGGGGTCCTCATTTCCTACTTTATGATCTTGGTTGAGTTGCTTATTTTGTTCAGACTGTAGTTGTCCCAGCTCATAAAGTTGCTTTGAGGAGTAAATGGAAGCAGGTCCAGTAAGTGTTAGTTTCATTTCACTTTTTTCTCTATTCTTAGGACCTTCAGGGGTGGGAAATACGTCTCCTGTTGTCAGTTTCTTCTGATGACAGACCCTGTCACCCACTCTGCCTAGGCCCAGTTTTGTCTTAAAGGGCTACTTCCCACTTCTGCCATTTCTGCTTCCTCTGCTTGAATTCTCCTTTTCCTTTGCTCTGTGATTTCCATATTCAAAATTTAATTTTTCCCTCATTTGGGTTAGTTTCTATGACTTTTTGGAGAGTGGGGTGAGACAGCAATCCTTAGTTTCTCAGGCAGGAAAAGCCACAAGAGGCTTGGGGGTTTATATTATGGACTACAAATAATGTGAGTTGCAAAAAGATCTTTAAATACTGATTTTAAAAAAATGGTGAAATTAAAAATATTCTTCCTAGCATGCTTAAAATTGTTTCTTTTTTTATTGTTGAAATATTTCCCCTATATCCTTATATTTACCTAAATGAATTACTATACATTTATTATAGTATAATCATAACAAAGCTGTATGTCCTTTATTATATTATGGTTGAAAAAATTGAATAGATGTGTTTATGAAAAATTATTATACTTCTAAAATGTAAGGAATGCCTAATCTTATATTGCCTTTATATCTAACTTCTGGACCATATAGTAAAATAATATGATACGGGCACAGTGGCTCATACTTGTAATCTCAGCACTTTGGGAGGCCAAGGCAGGAAGATTGCTGGAGGCCTGGAGTTCAAGGCTAGCCTGGTCAACATAGTGAGACCCTTGTCTCTACAAAAAAAAGAAAAAAATTGGGCTTGGTGGTATGCACCTGTAATCCCAGCTACTTGGGAGGCTAAGGCAGGAGGATTGCTTGATCCTGGAGGATGGCTTGAGCCTACGATTTCAAGGCTGCAGTGAGCTGTGGATTTCAAGGCTGCAGTGAGCTGTGATGATGCCATTGCACTCCAGCCTGGTGACAGAGTGAGACCCTGTCTCTAAAAAAAATTTAAAAAATAAATAGAGACACCTAGAGTAGGCTATTTGTTTTAGGCAAATAGTATATCTTTATTCCAAACAGTTTATTTCTAGGCATGGTTTGTTAGTAAATACATGTAAATGGAAAGGTCTTAAGAAGATTTTGCCAGGGGAGGATTGGTTTATGGAAAGGATTATTTATTTTTCACGGCAACTTACAAATTGACTTCCTTTGTTTTCATCACCGTCTTTGGTGGTAGAATATGTTTAGAATAGTCTGGTGGCAGGCATGGTATTCAGTGAAAACTGCCATTTTTTTCCATTTCAAAATACATTTAAAATAAAGTTTTAATAAGGTATTTACTTTTGAGAAATATTTTTTATTGTTGAATGACATATTGTTTTTACCTTCACTTTCTGATTTTATGGCTTTGAGTATTTGCAATATCAACCGTTGGCTGGGTGCTATGGCTCACACCTGTAACCTCAGCGCTTTGGAGGCTGAGGTTGAATGGATTGTTTGAGCCCAGGAGTTTGAGACCAGCCTGGGAAACACGACGAAAACCCATCTTTACAAAAAATACAACAACGACAATAAATCAGCTGCCAATAAAGATTGTCTTTACATAATTCTCCTGTTTACTCCTCTAATCACTTTTTTTTTAAAGTGGAAAGGAATTTGTTACTGAACATTTTATAGTATTTAATGGTTGTGGGGAGTTTGAGTTTCCAGCAAAATGTCCCATTACCAGGTCCCCAAGGGAGTTACTGCCTCTTCTATGATTGATCAGAAAGCCACCAGTCTAGGGCCATATAGCCACTGCTCTGATCAAGACACAGTTGCAGTAAGAAAAATGCTGCTATTTGGGGGACCCTAGAACCATACCCTGCCTGTTATGGTTCAGGAAATGATGCTCTAGGCCCTGCCTCTATACAGACATAATTCAGAGGTACTGCAGGTTCTATTCTAGACCACCGCCATAAAGTGAATCTTGCAATAAAGTGAGCCAGATGAATTTTTTGGTTTCCAAGTGCATATAAAAATTAGCTTTACACTATACTGTAGTCTATAAAGTGTGCAACAGCATTATGTCTAAAAATATACATACCTTAATTAAGAATATTTTATTGCCAAAAAATGCTAATGATCATCTGAACTTTCAGCAATTCGTAATATTTTTTTTTGGTGGAGGGTCTTGCCTCAGTGTTGATGGCTGCCAAATGATCAGCGTGATGGTCGCTGAACACTGGTGGCTATGGCATTTTCATAAAATTAGACAACCATAAAGCTTGCCATATCAATTGACTCTTTCTTTCATGAAAGATTTCTCTGTAGCATATGATGCCGTTTGATAGCATTTTACCCAAAGTAGAACATCTTTTACAGTTAGTCATTCCTCTCAAACCCTGCTGCTGCTTATAAATTTACGGAATATTCTAAATCCTTTGTTGTCATTTTGGCCACGTTCACAGCATCTTCACCAGGAGTAGAGTCCATCTCAAGACATCATTTTCTTTGCTCATTTGTAAAAAGCGACTCCTCATCCGTTAAAGTTTATCATGGGATTGTAGGAATTCAGTTACATCTTCAGGTTCACTTTTAATTGTAGTTCTCTCACTGTTTCCATCACATTTGTAATGACTTCCTTCACTGAAATCTTGAATCCCTCAAAGTCACCTATGAGGGTTGGAACCAACTTCTTCCAAACTTCTATCAATGTTGATATTTTGACTTTCTCCCATGAACGACAATTGTTTTTAATGGCATCTAGAATGCTGAATCCTTTTCAGAAGATTTTCAGTTTACTTTGGCCAGATCTATCAGGAGTGATCACTGTTTATGGCAGCTATAGACTTAGGAAATGTATTTTTTATTTTTAGATAGGAAGACTTGAAAGTGGAAATTATTTTTTGATCCATGGGCTGTAGAATGGTTGTTGTGTCAGTAGGCATGAAAACAACATTAATCATCTTGTGTATTTCCATCAGCGCTCTTGGTGACTAGGTACATTGTCAATTCGTAGTTGTATTTTGAAAGAAATCTTTTTCTGAGCAGTCCGGTCTCAACAGTGGGCTTCAAATACTCAAAAAACCATGCTGTAAACAGAATGTGCCATTGTCCAGGCTTTGTTTTTTCATTTATAGTGCACAGGCAGGGTAGTTTTAGCATAATTCTTAAGGGCCCTAGGATTTTCAGGGGTTGTTAAATGAGCATTGGCTTCACCAGCTCTGTCAGCATCTAACGAGAGCCTGTTCTTGAAGCGTTGAAGCTTTGAAGCCAGTTACTGACTTCTCTCTAGCTATGAACATCCTAGATGGCATCTTTTTCAAATAGAAGGCTGTTTTATCTATATTGGAACTGTGTTGTTCAGTGTAGCCACCTTTATCAATGATCTTAGCTAGATCTTCTGGATAACTTGCTGTAGCTTCTTCTTCAGCAATTGCGGCTTCAACTTGCATTTTTATGTGATAGAGTTGGCATATTTCCTTGAATTTCATGGACCAACCACTGTTAACTCCAACTTTACTTCTGCAGCTTCCTCACCACTCCCAGTCTTCGTAGAGTTGAAGGGAGTTAGGGCCTCGCTCTGAATTAGGCTTTAGTTTAAGGAAATGTGACTGGTTTGGTCTATCCAGACCACTAAAACTTCTTGTCATTCGTGTGTTCACTGTGTGTCACTTTTTTCTTTGTCTTTTTATACAGATGTTTTACTTATTATAGAAAATTTTAAACGTGTAAAATAAAATAGTGTAATAGACTAGCACCGAGCTTCAAAAACCACTGATAGTGTACCACTTTGGACTAGTACTTTTAATTTCCTTCAAGAACCTCTCTTTTGCATTCACAACTTGGCTGTTTGGCTCCAGAGGCCTAACTTCTGACCTACTAGTTTCTGACCTGTCTTGGCCTTTGACATGCCTTTCTCACTAAGCTTAATCATTTCCAGCTTTTGATTTAAAGTGAGAGATGTGTGACTCTTCCTTTTACTTGAATACTTGGAGGCCATTGTCGGTTTGTTAATTGGCTTACTTTTCATTATTGTGTCTCAGGGAATAGCGAGGCCCGAGGAGAGGGAGAGAGATGAGAACAGCTGGTGCAGTGAAGCAGTCTCAACACACACAGCGTGGATCATTAAGTTTAGTGTTTTATATGGACATGATTCATGGTGCCCCAAAACAATTACAGTAGCCTCAAAGATTGCTGATCACAGACCACCATAAAAGATATAATAATAGTGAAATAGCTTGAATTATTGCAAGAATTACCAAAATGTGGCACAGAGATATGAAGTGAGCACATGGTATTGGAAAAATGACACACAGGGTTGCCACAGACCTTCAGTTTGTAAAAAACACAATGTGTGAAGCACAATAAAATGAGATATGCTGTTAGTTTTAATACACTGTATTAGTTTCCTGTAACTGCTGTATCAAAGTATTGCAACTGGATGGTTTAAAACAACAGAAATTTATTCTGACACAGTTTGCAGGCCAGAAGTCAGAAGTCAGGGTGTTGACAGTGCTGTGTTCTCTCTGACGGCTTAAGGGAGAATTTGGCTCATGCCTTTCTTTTAGCTTCTGGTGTTGGCAGCAATCCTTGTCTTTCCTTGGCTTGTAGACGTTATCACTCCCTTTTCTGCCTCTGACATACAGATTCTTCCTATGTGTTTTCCATTTGTGTCTCTTATAAGGACATCATGACCTCATCTCTGCTTATTATCACACTTAAAATTCGACAAGCAGAATCTATGCTTTTCTGTTCAGATTCTTTACATAAAAAAGATTTTCAAATTTCTGATGTTTTTGTCCTTAACAGCAGATTTTAAGATTGTGTAGGAGTTGTGGTCTGAGAGATAAAGGCACCCAAGGCATCTTTTACATATATGATATGCAGTCATTAACATGATAATGATAACAACAGGAGAGAAAATGCCACTTCAAGCAAGGTGAAAGAAAATAGTACATCTAAGTGTTAGTTTTAGTTCCTTCTCAACCAAACGGTCCCTTGTTATTGGACTGCTTAGGCTGTGTGCTGTTCTCACCATTTTTGGCATTTTTACAGAATTTCTCTCAACTGTGTGTGAAAGCTTACCACTTCCCTTGCTCCGGAGGTGTTTTTTTGCACAGGGCCAAAAGCTCTTTGCCTTGCCACTTAGAGTTTTTGCCTCTAGTTACCATTACCTACCAGTAGTTCTCTGTCTTGCTTCACAGCTCGACTGCACCAAACTTTCCTGTCTTGCATGTCGACATTGGCCATGCTGGAAAGTATTCAAGAACATTATGATGAGTAACCTGTTCCTTTTTCCATGACTGTCTTATTTCCATCTGGGACTTTGATAACAAGTGACAGGCACTTGAGTCCCTTCTAACTTCCTTGTCAGTAGATACAAGCCTCTGCATGCAAGTGATGCTCTTTATTCAAAAGCCTGTTGGGCAATTTTAAAACTGTTTTGTATCAGCGATTTGTTTTCACCTTTTAAAAAAATTTGGAGTTCATAAACAGCACAAGCCCTTGTAGTTCATGACCATTTTCCCCTTCTCTCTCTTTTTTTTTTTTTTGGGACAGAGTCTTATTCTGTCGCCAGGCACCAGGCTGGAGTGCATTGGCGCAATCTCGGCTCACTGCAATCTCTGCCTCCTGGGTTCAAGCAGTTCTCCTGCCTCAGCCTCCCGAGTAGCTGGGACTACAGGTGCGTGCCACCACACCCAGCTAATTTTTGTATTTTTTAGTAGAGATGGGTTTCACCATGTTGGCCAGGATGGGTCTTAATCTCTTGACTCTTGATCCGCCCGCCTTGGCCTCCCAAAGTGCTGGGATTACAGGCATGCGCCATCGCGCCTGGCCTTCTTTTATTTATTTTAAGAAGATGCAGCTTGACATAGAGGGGTCAAGTTGTGGGTCAAGTCGAGGTGTATTTTTTTTTAATTTTTCAAATGCCAAACATAAGTTCTGACACTTAGTGTGAGCTAAATCTAATATATATGGAACTCAGTTTAAGAGTTGAATGCCTGGCCTAGGGGAGAGTAATGATGGTATGGTTAATGATTCAGATAATAGAAGAAGCATAGGCTGTGATGATGTACTAACGGTATCTGATTAGAAAATGTTGGGACTTTTGTCTCTCAGAGTGTGGTCCCTGGCAGGGCAGTACTACCATTCCTACACCTATTTTTGCTTGTGTAGGGAGTTGTCATCAGAATGTCAGCATTTCCACATTTTCTAACTTGTGAACTTTGTAAGGTATTTGCATATGCATTTTGAGAATGTTTGAAAGATGATCCAGTTGACTGGGCAGAGTTGGTGTAAAATCAGTTTCAAATCAAGGCGAGCCTTCTCTGAACTTGGGAGGCATACTTGCCTGAAATTGGAGGATAGACCATGTGATCTTTGGAGCCTTCTGGCAGCTGTAAGATGAATGACTCTGTGATTACTGTTAGATATAGTGAACTCCAAGTTTCTCCTCAAAGAATTAGTATGTCAATATGTTCAGCTCTCTTATTCTTTAATTCTCCATTTTAAATAAGTTCCTTGTAGTTTCAGTAAACATTCTTTTCCACCAGTTCTAATCAGTAGTTCACATCTCTTACCCTGGTCCCCTGCTCAGTCCTGACTCATTCTGGTCACCCGCTCTGGTCACCTGCTTTGACCGCTGGTTACCTGCTCTGACCTGTCTGTAACTGTCCTTCCCACCAAACTACCCACCCCACCACTCTGGCTCATTCTCCTGCTCCCTTTAAAATATCCAGTTGGAATTAGACTGGACCGTGTGGTCTAACCCTAGCCAATAGGGGAAC
>CAUYQU010085635.1:0-23424 GCA_963574635.1 Cheracebus regulus
TGAGTTAACAGATAAGCATTGAATATAATATTATTTTTTTGTGAGGCTAATGAAAGTACAAATTTGGGTGAAATACAGCACAATTGAAAAAGACTGTTCTTACTATGTTAAGAAGTTTGTAGCCAAGTCAATTCTAAGCAGAAAGAACAATTCTAAGCAGGCATCACGCTACCTGACTTCAAACTATATTACAAGGCTACAGTAATGAAAACAGCATGGTACTGGTACCAAAACAGAGATATAGACCAATGGAACAGAACAGAAGCCTCGGAGGCAATGCCACTCATCTACAACCATCTGATCTTTGACAAACCTGACAAAAACAAGCAATGGGGAAAGAATTCCCTGCTTTATTAATGGTGTTGGGAAAACTGGCTAGCCATGTGCAGAAAGCAGAAACTGGACCCCTTACTGACACCTTACACTAAAATCAACTCCAGATGGATTAAAGACTTAAACATAAGACTTAACAAGAAAACCTAGGCAAAACCATTCAGGACATAGGCATAGGCAAGGACTTCATGACTAAAACACCAAAAGCATTGGCAACAAAAGCCAAAGAGACAAATGGGATCTAATTAAACTCCATAGCTTCTGCACAGCAAAAGAAACAATCATTAGAGTGAACTGGCAACCAACAGAATGGGAAAAAAATTTTTGCAATCTACCCATCTGACAAAGGGCTAATATCCAGAATCTACAAAGAACTAAAACAGATTTGCAAGAGAAAAACAAACAAACCCATTCAAAAGTGGCTGAAGGATATGAACAGACATTTTTCAAAAGAAGAGATTTATGAGGCCAACAAACAGGAAAAAATGCTCATCATCACTAGTCATTAGAGAAATGCAAATCAAAACCACATTGAGATACCATCTCATGCCAATTAGAATGGTGATTATTAAAAAATCTGGAGACAACAGATGCTGGAGAGGATGTGGAGAAACAGGAACACTTTTACATTGTTGTTGGGAGCATAAATTCGTTCAACTAAGACAGTGTAGTGCTTCCTCAAGGACCCAGAAAGAGAAATTCCATTTGACCCAGCAATCCCATTACTGGGTATATACACAAAGGATTACAAATCATTCTGTTATAAAGCTCCAAAGGATTACAAATCATTCTATTATAAAGATACATGCACACGTTTGTTCATAGTGGTGCTGTTTATAATAGGAAAGACCTGGAATCAGCCCAAATGCCCATCGACGATAGACTGGACAACGAAAATGTGGCACATATACACCACGTACTACTATGCAGCAATAAAAAATGATGAATTTGTGTCCTTTGTAGGTACCTGGATGAATCTGGAAACCATAATTCTCAGCAAACTGACACAAGAAGAGAAAATCTTACACAGCATTTTCTCCTCATAGGCGGGTGATGAACTATGAGAACACATGGACACAGGGAGGGGAGCATCACACACTGGGGTCTGTTCAGGGGAGCAAGGGAGGGACAGTGGGGGTGGGTGGGGAGGTCGGGGAGGGATAACATGGGGAGAAATGTCAGATGTAGATGACAGGGGTATGGAGGCAGCAAACCACATTGCCATGTGTGTACCTATGCAACAATCCTGCATGATCTGCACATGGACCCCAGAACCTAAAGAACAATAAAAAGAAATATATATATAAACATAATTAATTTTATATATGTTAATATATGCAATATTTTAAAATAACTGTATTTTATCTCCATTTTAGATTTTAAAATGTAAAATTCTAAAACAGTTCTACAGGTATGAATTAATAAAAAATATATGAATCATCTGACAGTTACAGCTCTTTTTAAAGCAGTTTAGAGATATTCTATTTTAAGAATAAATAAAAGACTACTAACATCCTTCCTTCCCTGCCCCACATAACAGTTTTACTTGTTATTTGAGAGAATGTTCAGATATTGCCCTTAGTTGAGTCAGTCAGAGAGACAGAGCTCCAGATTAGAGGCACTGCCTAGCCAGGAAGAGGGAAATGTGATAAGAGGTCAGTGTATTACTATAAATCACACTCCTTTATGCTATGTTTAGATAAGATGGAATAAATCATGAAGGCAAACAAAGTCTTCTTGTCAGCAAAAAGTATATATACAGCTAGAATTTGGAAAGATCTTCTTTTCTTGTTTTCCATAGAACATTTTAAACTCAGTCTAACATATGGTGTTTAGCAAAGTCATGGGTGATAAGATGACATTTGAGTAGACATCTGGATGAAGGGAGGAAGCAAGCCATGCAGACTCTGGGTAAGGCAGGTTCTCAGAGGAGGAAACTGCACTTGGAAAGGATCTGAGGCAGACTTGTGCTTAAAGTGTTTCAGAAAGAGCAAGAAGACTATTTGCCCAGAGTAAAATGATTGAATGGGGCAAGTGAAAGGCATGCAGTCAGAGAAGTAGTAGGGACCTGATTATGTAGGTCAATTTACATTTAGAATGAATGCATTTGCGAATGACTTGAAGGCTGTAAAAAGAAAAGAGACATTATCCAATAATTAACACATATTACAATTACTGTGTGTCAGGCACTTTTCTAAGTACTTGATATAAGCTTGTGTCATCCTCACACACACACACACAAAACTATGAAGTAGACACATAAAGGTTATTGCTAAATATTAAAAGGGCTTTATGAAATTCTTCAGATTTACTTTCCAAACCACCTTTAGGAAACAAATGTTTCCTAGGAAGGAACTTCCATTGCTAACTAAAGTTGAGTGACTGCTGGTGAATGCTTGGTGCAACAGATCTGATACCTAATATAAAAGGAATGCATTAGTCTTAAGAATAGATAGTAGCAGGGCAAGTGTGGAAGCAGGAAGATGAGTTGGGAAGTTTACAACACACAGAAATTTTAGGAAACTTGGAAAAATGTGTGAGATGAACATGTTTGAGTTGATTTATCCTAGATTCCCCATCACTGCTGGTGACCTAGTAGAGTTAGTTGCATTTCACAGCAGTTGACAGAAATGGAAATAACAGAGTCGACTAAAATAACATCACAGATCTAAAATCAAATGACCTTAAGGTTTTATCCTTAGTATAAACAGTAAGCCAAAAGTGAATTCAGGTGAAGTCAGTCATTATTTCTGATTCCATTACTATATGAAAAAATATTCTGGATGAAGCAGTTTTTGACAGATATTATCATTCCCATGATATCGATAGGAAAACAAGTTCAGGAAGAAGCACATATACTAAGGAACATATAGCAAATAACTGGTAGAGTCTGGATTGCAATCCCACAGTGTTAGACTTTGGGGCCTCAAATAACTGCTAGATTATATTACTGGCCCTTTGATTTATAATTGCTAGGGGTCCTGTGAATCTCTAGGTGAGAAATTCTTCAAAAATAGCCTAAATAAATCAAGGAGGCTTGACTGGAACCAGGTAGGGTAAAAGGAGAACACCAAAAGTAGGCAGCATATATGAACTCGCTGTTTTAGAATATTGTTCTTAGCATTTAGACAGGTGGGTAAACAAATGAGTCCAATGTACAAACAGCTCAGCTGTTCCTAGGGATTTGTGTTTTGTCAAAATAACTCAGCCAAGTTGTCCTCAGAAAAAATGTGAAAGCATTTTTTTTTTTTTGCTTGTTTTAAAAACACTGGCAAATCCAAAGAGACACAGCCAAGATCTGAGGCTGCCATTTGCAACTGTGCCAGGGTCAAAGTCACTCTCTGTCCTTCGGCCATTCATTCAAATGTTTTGAGACCTCATTTGTCTCACAGATAAATGGGACTCTTGCTACTTATTCATTTTTCCTTTGAGATCCTTCAGATAACTTGCAATTTAATGAAAAGTATGGGCAAGATATTATCACATTCTCTCTGCTAATTAAATTCTTCCTTTCTTAACTTCCCAAACTTCAATGTAACATTCCAAGACTTACTTGACTATTCATGATTCTTTTCTTTTTTAATTTTATCATAAATTTGTCATCTGGCATTGAGCATTCCCTTCATTTTAATGCTGATAATCCTTTTATGCATACAGCCTGTCTACCCAGAGTTACTAGATCCTAGAAGGCAGAATCAAGATTACATATATATTTCCATGTACGCCCTGGGATCAGTGAAATGCTGTGCAGGAAATTAGAGTTGGCTGAGAATTTGATGATGGTAATGATGACTGTAATAGCAGTTACTGTTTATGGAGCACATACTTTGTGCCAGTCACATTATATAACGTCTTATTTTATCCCCACAAAAACTTGCAAGGCATTTATCACAATATGAATTTAGAATCGAGGAAAGTGAGATGCATAGATAAACTGAGATGGATAAGTACTGCATGAAAATCAGAAAGTCAACGGCAGAGGTATGATAAAAATCCAGGCTTTTCTATCTCCCAAATCAGTGCACTATGGCAGAAGTGTCAATTCAGGTACATATGTATGTAGAATCCATTTACCATGCACTCATCCGTTCACCATCACTCACTTATGCATCCATTTAACCATCAATTTAATAATTTAGCCATCCACCTACTTTCCTCCAAATATCTACTCTTCTATCCACACACTCATTTGTTCTTACATTCATGTATCCATTCTTCAATCCTTCCATTCACTCACCTTGTCATCCATTCCACCACTCTCTTCATGCATTCAGCTGACCATTCATTCATACAATTATTAATTGATTAATATATCTACTCATCCATCCAGTTATTTTCTAACTTATCCATTTATTCCCTAACATATCTGTATATTGAACATTTATCAATCTGTCAATTTACTGATTTACTTATTCATTAATTTAATAATTCCTAAGGCATCTATCCATTCATTCTGTTGCCTGTTTAACTATTTATTAAAAATATATCCATTACTACTATTAACTGCCTTCTTTGTAGCAAACCCTTGCTAAATACAAGAAATACTAAAATAAGTAAGATATACTCTAACCTACAGTATCTTACAGTCTGAGTGAAATAATCTAGAAAAAATTAATGTGAGGCAAATGAGAAAATACCTTTGCTGTATGAAGAGAAGTAGTTCAATAAAAACTTGCCAGCTGGGTAGGATGGCTCCACCTGTAATCCCAGCACTTTGGGAGGCCAAGGTGGGCAGATCACAAGGTCAAGAGATAGAGACCATCCTGGCCAACATGGTGAATACTGTCTCTATTAAAAATGCAAAAATTAGCTGGGCATGGTGGCACGCACCGATAGTCTCAGTTACTGTGGAGTCTGAGGCAGAAGAATGGCTTAAACCAGGAGGCAGAGGTTGCAGTGAGCCAATACAGTAATAAAATTACTAATTAAATGCTAGGCAAAATAATTTCCCAGAATTAGATTTACTTTTTCAACCTCACTAACTAATCAAATAGTTAGGTATTGCCATTCATGTTAGTTTTGATCACTGAATGTGAACAGAAGTAGTGTTTGCAACATCCGCGTTATGTTTCAAAAGAAGAAATCATAAACTTGCTGTTTTTTTATCTTCCTTCTGGCTGAAATACGGTTACGCTATTTAGCCATGTAGAAGCATGCAGATAAAGCAATCTGCTAGAGATGGCAGAATTATAGGATGGAAAAATTCTAGACTCCAGGACATTGTGCTGTTCAACCTCTTCTAGCTTTGGCTTTTACTTTTTTTTATCTTGTTTAAACCACTTGTAATTTACTTTGGATGTTTTATGGTATGTGCACCTTTATTCTATACAATTTAAACTTTGGTGTCTTAAAATGGAATGTTTCACTAAAAGAATATAAAATACGTGGCATTGTCTTGAGACGGTAAGAGAGGCTGTGAAGATACAGATAGCACATCGTGGAAAGCTGAAAATTCTCAGCACATTATGGTCAGTGTTTGATAAAACTTCTCCTAATACTTGGAAAGAAAACTCCCTCCTGTGAGAGTCTATGCTCAAGAGGAAATGTTTAGAAATATTCATATTTTATGTTTTAGTAAAGGCTCAGAAGAGATGAAGGACACTGGGGTGGAGATGTAGTTTACACAGGTTGGAGACTACACAGATGGGTGCAGGGACTCACCCTCTACATGCAATTTGTAATCTAAATTGACTAAAAATTTCATAATGTGAGGCCTTATGGATTCAAAGAGTGAACTGATTTTGCATCTTAGATTGAAAAATTATATTAGCAGCCCTGAAAATGTACTTTGCCTGGAGAAGGGAATATGGCACCAAGCATCTTTAATTAAAACTTGTTGGCCAGACATTGACAACACAACAGTAGCAAAAAGCAAATTAAGGACATTACCTTTCCATCTAAACACATTATTTTAGATCACTCCAAAGATACCTTTCATTTTATTTTTTTGAGAGTAACAGTAGAATAGGCAGGACATAGAAGGGATTAAAAAAAAAAAAGACTAGATTCTCCAGACCTAAAACTATTTTAAATTCTACATTTTGCTCAGTAGTTTGGGGAACTAGAACATGAACATTTTTAAAAAGCCATTTTTAAATAAATAAAGTTTATTTAGACTGAATAAAAATCTAAGGCATATAGTTACATCCTATCTATAAGAAACCTACTTCTTTTATTCAGTACAGGATGCTTTTACAAAGTACCTTAGATTGGGTGGCTTATAAACCTTAGAAATTTATTTTTCATAGTTCTGGAGGCTGGAAACATTAGATCAGGTTGCCAGTGTTAATGGTTTCTGGTGAGAGCCCTCTTGCAAAGTTGCAGACATCCCATTCTATCCTCACATGGAGGAAAGAGGGCTAGCTCACACTGTGGTCTGTTCTAAGGGCACCAATTCCATTCATGAATTAAGTCATGATCTTCATGCTGATAAGCTAACTACCTTCTAAAAACCCTACCTCCAAATATCATTACATTAAGATTAGGATTTCAACATATTTATTTGGGTGGACATAAACATTCACTACATTTTACTACATTAAACATACAGTATGATAAATGTAAAAGGATGGAAAGAGATTTGACACACACACACCAACCAAAGGAAAGCTGGGGTAGCAACAGTAGTATCAGAGAAGGTAGAATTCAGAACCAGGGATATTATCAAGAGTAAAAAGCTATAGAGTAAGGTCATTTCTCTGAGAAGATATTTTAAAAATCTTAATTTTGTATGTGGTGAACAACATACAAAAATACATAAAACTTGTTGGTAAACAAAAGAAACATATACAAATATACAATTGTAATGGATTTAGAGACATCGATACTCCTCAGTAATTCATAGAACAAGGAGACAAAAGAGTCAGGAAGCTTATAGAAGTCCTCAAAAATACTAGCTACCACTTGATCTCAGTGACATTTTATGTAATAGTTTACATTAAAACAGCAGAACATACATTGTTCTCTCAGCATACATGAAACTTACACCATAACAGAACGTATAATGGAAAATTCAACAGACTTGAAATCTACAAAAGTAAAAATCATGCAAAGTATATTAGACCATAACATAATTTAATGAGAAATAAATAATAGAAATATATCTAGGAAACCTCCAAATACTAAGAAATTAAACAACACATCTCAAAATAATCCAGAGGTCAAAGAAGAAGTCTCAAGGTAAAAATATTTAACTGAATGACAATGGAAATAAGACATTAAAATTTGTAAGATGAAGCTAAATAAATGTTTGGAGAGAAAGCATAGGATTAAATGTTTATGAAAAAATAAAGACCTTAAATCAATACTTCAAGTTCTAGCTGAACAAATTAAAAAAGGAAGAGACAAACTCAAAGCAAGCAAATAGAAAAAAAATAGGAGCATAAATCAATGAAACTGAAAACAGAAAAGCAATTAAAAAAGAAATCTGTGTATTTGAAACACAAAAATTAACTCTAGTCATACTGGCTATCAAAAAACAGAAAAGACATAAATATCAACATCAGGAATTGAATAAGGGACATCATTACATATCTTCACAGACACAAAAATAACAAGGGAAAACTGTGAGCAACTCTATATCCACAAATTTGAAAAGTCAGATGGACATTTTAGTGTGGTTATCTTTTTCCTACTCAACTGTTGCACTTGGGGGATGTTATAGGTCACTGGATCATGAAGAAACATAGATAGACCTAGTAAAGTTGAGTACTCATAACCTGAAATTCATGGCATCAATAGACTCTCATGGATGAGACTTTGAAGCTACCCCCAGATATGAGATGAATATGTTCCCTATGTGGAAAGACGTGTACACAGATGATTTTGGCTGACCAAAGACCATACTATGGCAGATAATTCTGATTTTCCTTTAGTATCAAGTCTTTTCTTCCCTCATGGAATAAACATGATGAATAATCTTTAGCTGTGTGTATGGCCCTCCAGAATAAAGATAGTATTTTCCACCATCTTTTAAAGCTAGCCGCGGACATGCAGCTAGGCCAAGAGAAATGCAAAATGTATGTGTGGAATTCAATGTCAAACACTCCATAAGGCATAGTGAAGCTAATAAAATTGAGATCAACCTAAGTGTTTCAATAAGACAATATTTTATAGAAGAAATTTTTACACAGTGACAGACAATCCAAGAAGCCAAGCATAAATTCCTTAATAGCCACAAATTATCAAAACTCACTAAAGAAGATGTGTGTATGTATAAGACTATATCTATCTTTCTATCTATCTATCTATCTATCTATCTATCTATACATACATATATGACAAGAAATCTTTAATTATTTCTCTTGGCTGTGGATAGCCAGCAAAGGGTGTTTTTTAGATGTAGTAACAATAAAATTAGATTTTTTTAAAAGAAAATTTCAGAATCAGAGTGGAAGGCGTATTGCAGAGGACAAAGGTGTACTGTAGAGAGCAAAGGACAAAGGATCCCTCCTATCTATTTAGCATGGATAGGAGGAAACAAGAAGCTGAACAGGAGCGATGGCAATGAATACAGAATGGAAGTAACAAACAACAGGTGAGGAGAAAATGAGGTGGCCAATACACGAATGCTTTCAGTCACTTAACTTTTGTCCCCGTCAACTGTGCATTCTAGGAGATAACCTAAAACACCTATATTTTAAATTTCTTTTTATATTTTTTCTGTCATCAAGATAGAAAAAAGTCACAAAGCATGTGAGAGGCACTACCCAGCGCTTAGAGACAGTATTTTCATACCCCAAACTTAACCTTCTGCAGATAGTTTTACGTATCAAATTAGGTGCCTCTGTTACACACGGTTCATGAGGCCTGGACAACTTTTTCAATTATCCTCTAAATTAAGATCCAACTGCTTCTTGTGGAATACATAAAATCTAATTTCCCCATCAAAACAATATCTTTATGTCCATGATTTCTTTACTGAAACCAATCATCCATCTCCTGGAACTCCTATTAAGAAAATGCTTCTGGGTAATAATAAAACAGAGTAGAGCAAATGAGCTGAAATTATTTTTAACTTTTATTTATCAAATATGTGATATAACAATGTTAATGTTTATTAACACGGCTTTATGTTAAAGCTTCATCAAGGCTCAGATGTTAATAGCAGTATGAATTCTGTATTATAATTTATTTTACATCTTTTTCTTTAGACATGAGACCATCATTAACTGGAAAGAAATAAAATGATGTCAAAAAGAAAGTGTATGTATATACTTTGCATTTTTCTACTGAAATAGGTTCATTCCGTGCACAGAAGAAACTCAGCATGACACATATAGCTTTCCATGACTGTCTTCACACATTTTGAGTTATAGTCATATCAAGAAACTTGACTTCCTTCAAACAATATCCACTGCCTCATTCGCCTTACTTTTATACATGCTGTTAACTCTAATAGGAACATAATCTTATTTCCTGCTTCTTTAATTAATACTTATTTTTCCAATACTCAAGTAGATATTACCTCTTGTGGAAAACTTTTCTTGAGTTTCTTCTATGCCCAATATGTATTAAGTGACCTTATTCAGTGTATAGATAATATCCTATGCATAATTATGCAACTGGTATAATATCTAAAGAAAATCTTAGTTTAAGATGTCGTGTTAGTTTGTGTAACTTGAATAAGCTTCTGTAATAAATAGATTGTAGGAAGTATGGTGGCTTCAACATAAATGGATGCTTTTTTCTGAGCTATGTAATAGTTCAATGGATGGCTCTGCTTCACATAGCATAACTCAGGAACCTCTGCTTCTTTCATCCGATGGCCCTTGCTTCCCCTGGTTTTTCACTGATCAAGCAAGAGTAAAGAGGTGGTGAAGGAGATGTGACTTCTTCTTAATTGTCTCTGTCCAGATGTGGCACATATCACTTCTACTTGCATTCCAGTGGTTAAAATGTCATCATTTGGCCTCAAGTAACTAAAAGGGAAGCTGTGAAATGTAGCCTTACACTGTACATAGGAAGAAGAGACACCAGTTTATCTTAGACAGCTAGCAGCAACATTAAGCTGAAAGTAATTAAACTACTATAGCTGTCAAGCTTTGGGCTAGCATGCCCAGTGCAGACAGGGAACAATATGTCAGGGCCCACTTTGGGCCAACACATTGGTATGTTGAGTGCCACATGTCTGGCAACAACAGTTCTAACTGGTCAGTTTTTCTTCCTTTTTCCCTTTCCCTTTTTGCAAGTTCAGCTTTCAGATGTTGTATACAACACGTGGGCAGTGGGAAGTGGGTGGTGGGCAGTGGCACGTAGGGGCTCAGTGATAAGCCAGCACATTAATAGAGGAAAATGAAATTCTGGGGTTGCACTTTAGAAATGTCCTTTCTTCACCCTGCTTCCTGTCCTCTTTTACCTTCTTCCTTCCCCTACTTCTCCTCCTTCCTTTGTGTGAGCGTTTAGCCAGTACATCCAGCATGGATGTGAGTCAAGGACACTGCTTTCTGCCATAATGGTGAGGAGTCTGATAACACTGGCAGGATTGAACAAATGAGGAAATTCATTTAGGGTACCGGTAAACGTAGTTCTCATTGTTGAAAATGGGATTTATGAATATGGAAAGGAGATAGTTTTAGAATGCAACTAGAAGCACCAGTGTGCACAATGATCAAATATGATAGAGCTCCAGTTAAAATTAAAATAAAATATAGAAACATATAGATATATGCATATGTGCATAATATTTGTATATATAGATTTGCTTTTTAAAATTTAATTTTACAAAAACTTTTAGGTTCAAGGGTACATGAGCGGGTTTGTTATATAGGGAAATCATGTGTCATGAGAGTTTGTTATACGGATTATTTCATCGCTCAGATGATAAGCATAGAATCTAATAGATAGTTTTTTTGATCTTCACTCTCTTACCACTCTCCACCCTCAAGTAGGCCCCAGTGACTGTAGTCTCCTTCTTTGTATCGGTATGCACTCAACATTTAGCCCCCACTTATAAGTGAGAACATGTGGCATTTAGTTTTCTATCCCTGTGTTAGTTCACTTAGGATAATGGCATCCGTCTCCAACCTTTTTGCTGCTAAGGACATGATGTTTTTATATTTTATGGTTGTATAGTATTCCATGGTGTATATGCAGCACTTTTTTAAAAATCCAGTTTATTGTTGATGGGCATTTAGGTTGATTCTGTATCAGTGCATAAATAGATTTTTTAAATCTCACTTACTTTAGAGGACATACATGCAATTACACTGCAGTCACAAGGAGCACACATAATATCCACTTATTTTTTTCTAAATACTAAGGAGTCAGAGCTTCCTGGGGAAAGAGTATCTGACTCCAGGGCTGAGGCAGGGAATCTATAAGATGATCTGGGAACATCCTGTTGTGCCAGAAGTACACTAGGAGCATGTCCAAAAGACATAAGAACCAGTTGAAGGAGTTTCCACTAGCCAAGTCTGGGACAAATTGAAATAAGTGATAATCAACAGAGCAGGAGCATCGCCATCTTGGACAAGCACCATCTTAAAGGTCCCCTTGATCAAAAAACGCCTAAATCAAAAGGGCATCAGCCTAATGGCTAAAGTCAGCATGACCATAAACCATAAATGACATATCTGACCAGAAGCATTCTAACCATAAGATAAACCTCTCCCTGACCAGAGACATGCCAGCCCCGAGATAACCTCCCCTCCAGCCGGAGAGTTGTCAGCCTGAAGGCAACTTCTCCTGTGACCAGAGGCATTCCAACCCTACCATAAAACTTCTCCCCGCCCTACAGAAACATTTCAAGCCTGTAAAAAGCTCCCTCACCCTAAAACCAATAAATACTCTTAGTCTGTAAGAGGCAACACTCCTAACTGAAATCGTCCAGAAGCCCCTCTCATGTTTACTCTCCAAAACAAACCCATCTTTGACTGTTGAGCCATTTTTTCTATTTCTTTCCTCTTTCTTTAACTCTTACAATAATAATGGCCAGTTATAATCTTTTGAGTAAAATAAGAATTTTACTAATATGCTGGCTCATATCTGGGCCCCTACATGCCATTTTACTAATATTAAAAACTTAAATGGATATGTATATAAATTGGAAGGGGGGAGGGGTGTGCCAGAATTAGAAGGGAATTCTTCCATGCCACTTAATCGATCTAAAAGGAATTATGGAATTAGGAGACTATCTCTTGACAATCATCAGTGAAAACTGATTCAGGCAGAATTCATCAATGAATGCCAAATCTGATGTAAGACTGATGAAAAATGGAATATTCAAATAGCCTCAAAGCAACTTCTCATAAATGCATATTGATCATTTATTAATAACATACTTATTAACTTTCTAGTGAAGAAATCTCACATACACCATCAATGATACAATAAAAGTTACCATAATTGATAATGAAACAAAATCAACACGTGTACCTTCTGATATACACACTGTGAAGAGTGTGTTTATCACTTCTGTGGTGTTCTTGCCAAAATTGTACCAATTCTTAAATATAACAAACATTACAAATGGAGTCACATTCTACAGCATAACTAGCCTAATTTTTAAAAATATAAGGACCCTTAAAGACAAAGAAAAAAAAGAAGAACTGCTCCAGATTAGAAGGCATTAAAAAAATATGACAATGAATAGAACCACTGATCATGGATTGGCTAGTGAGCCTAAAAAGGGTACATCTGGGATAATTAGGAAAATTTGAGTGGGGTCTGTAGACTAGAACATAATATTGCATCAATGTTTATTCCTGATTTTGATGGATACATTGTGCCTAAGTGGCAAACTGTTCTTGTGTATAGGAAGTATATATTGGAGAATTAAGAACTGTGGTAGGAAGAATAATAGCCCTTAAAGGTATCAGATTCTGATACCTATACCTGTTTAAGTGTTGTCTTACAACAAATAAAGTTCTTTGCAGATGTAAGTTAATGATTTTGAGACTGGGAGATTATCTTAGATTGTTCAGATGGGCCCTAAAATACCACCACAAATGCTCTTATCAGAGAGAGGCAAGAGTATACTTAATCTAGACAGAAGAGGAAAATGAAGTATGAAGATGGAGGCAGAAATTGGGTTAATATGGGGGGTAAGCCAAGGAACATTGGTAAGCAACATTAGCTAAAAGAAGCAAGGAACAGAATCTCCCCTACAGCCTCTGGAGGAGACCCCACCCTGCCAATATCCTGATTTCAATCCAATGAGCTAATTTTGGATTTCTTGTCTCCAGAACTGTGAGAGAATAAATTTCTGTTGTTTAAAGCCACCAAGTCTGCTGTAATTTGTTAATGGCATCAAAGGAAACTAATACAAGGGGTAATGGGGTATCATAACGGAAACTTATTCTTAACTGTTTCCAAACAAGAGAAATGTTAACAAGGAAATCTAGGTGAAAGTTATACAAGAGCTCCCTATATTTTTTCAAATTTTATTTAAATTTAAAATTACTGAAATATGTTTAAAAAAAATTAAAAATTAGAAGATTAAGTAAAAGTTAAAAGCTATTGCTCGGGTAACATGAAATGAGAGGAAGATCAACAATTTCTTGCAGAGGGATTCAGATACTTAATATTCTACTATTTTATCCTCCATAAATTTTGGCCTTTATCCTAAAACTATTATTTCCTAGTAAGTGGCTATCATATCTACAGATATCATATTTGTTTTCAAGATGAGAGAATAGAGAAAGATGATAAAGGTTCATGCCAGTTGAACCAGTGTCTTCTTATGAAGAAAAGAGATGTTGTAGGTATCTCCAGAAAATATCTGTTTAAACATAAGTAGTCAGAACTATACCTAACTGTGAGGGAATCTGTGAAGGTGGGCATTTGCTTTCCCAGCTTCTTGAGTAGATGTGAACATGGAAGGAAAGACTGAAAAACATCTGTTTAGTTGGCTAATAAATAGTGTTAGCTCCTGTGAGACAGAGAGAGAGAGAGAGAGAGAGAGAGAGAGAGAGAGAATGAATGAGAATCTATGTTTAGAGATCCATCCACAAAGCTTTAAATATATATTCAATAAATGCTTATAAAATGAATTGGTGTATGTATGAATGAATGCATAAATGGATAAATTAATGAATCTTATATTCCAAGTTTATATTAGCCATGTGAATAAATGTCATTTTTATTAGAGCACACTTCCAAGCATAGAGTCATTTTAGAATACTTAACACCCTAGGTCATCATTTGTCTTTCGGTTTGTACGTATTACATTCTAATATGATTTTTTTGTCTATAGATTTTCTTTTGTGTGCCCAATGTTATGATATTACATTAAAACCATACCAACTTTTAGCATGAATTGTTACAATAATCTCTTTTTTGGCATTCTTCTGCAGGTAGGTTCTAGGTTTAAAGCTTGTGAATACATAAAATTTCTCAAATATATCATATAAAGTATAAAGAAAGGGGACTATGAATAAAATCTTGATGTTTCACAAACCCTGATGGCAGCCAATTCCAGCACTGGGAGAAACAATCTGGTATAGAAGAAGGGAGTGAGAAGACATCATTTCTTTTTCTCATACAAATTCAATATGCAATTTACATTAATGCTTCTCAAACTGTAGTGAGAACAAAAATTATATTGAAGTCTTGTGAAAACACAGATTTTCAGGTCCTATTTCCAGATATTCTAATTCAAGGAGTTTGAAAGGATGCAAGTGAGTTTGAGTTTCTAACAAACTCTCACATCACGCTCATGCTTCCCACCTAGGACCACCCTTTGTTATGTCTTAAGGCTCTAACTTAAGCATTCTTACCCACAGAGTTGCCTACGGGCCAGAAACATTGACATCACCTGGGAGCTTGATGGAAATGTAAAATCCTAGGCTTCAACACAGATCTACTGAATCAGAAACTGCCTTTTAACATTATCCCCAGTTGACTCATATGGGCATGAATGTTTGTGAGGCACTGCCATCTAAATGTATTACATAACATTTTGTTTCATTTTCACATCTGTTAAAATGACAATGTTGGTCTTGTTTTGATTCCAACATACTATGAGGTAAAAAGAATCATGATTTGAAGCCAAATGTTGAGAAGTAAATTGTGCTTCTACTAGTCTTAGTCTCCCCACGTATAAAATGGAGATCATAATCGTGTCCTCCCTTGGTTATAATAAGAATGAAATAATGTTATGAATGTAATGTGCCTAGCTTCCACTTGAACGGAGACCTATCGTCTGACATTGGTTTTACACTTTTACATGAATATTCAGGTTGCAGCTAGCACAGGGCTGCTTGTGAAATTGCTTGTTATGTCGGTTCCACCTATTTGATTAGTTAATTTGGTAAATTAAATGATCCTTTAAGTGAAATGATTCCCGTTAATGATTATTGATCTGAACCTCGGGAAGAGGAAAATAAATTTGATTCCTAGGTAATTAAAATTTAAAATACATACATTGAGTGTGTGCAGATGCTGACTGATTAAATTTAAAGAATATTTAAAAACTGATATAAAATTGAGACCAAGTTGGAGAGAATCAGACTATGCCTCTGAGAGTAATTAAAACAAAATATGAGATGGCTGGAGTGTATTTCAATCTCATGAATCTTGCAAATCTACCATTTCCTCTCCTTTCTTCAATGCTACTTTTTTTTTAAAATTATACTTTAGGTTCTGGGGTACATGTGCAGATCATACAGGATTGTTGCATAGGTACACACATGGCAATGTGGTTTGCTGCCTCCATCCCCCTGTCACCTACATCTGGCATTTCTCCCCATGTTATCCCTCCCGACCTCCCCCTCCCCGCTGACCCTTTCTTGGTGTCCCCCAAAAGACCACAGTGTGTGATGTTCCTCTCCCTGTGTCCATGTGATCTCATTGTTCAACACCCGCCTATGAGTGAGAACATGCAGTGTTTGATTTTCCACTTTTTTTACTTCTCAAATACAACTATGGTAGTCTGAATCCTATATTCCAAAGCCTTTCTTTATCTAATAAATAGAGATAATAATGTCTAATAAATGGGGTTGTTGTAAGAAATTGATTTAAAAATCCAAGTGCTGAACACAGGGCTTGGCAAAAAAATGAATCAATAATTGCTGTTATTATGTAAATTTTACCCGTAATAGATTTGAGAAGGAGGCTGATGATGCTAAGTTTATCAACATTGTATTCTTTAGGAGTAGTAGCACTCTTTTATATACAGAAGCAACACTCAATAATTGTTTGCTGAATCCAGCATCCAGAGTAAGTTTTTATATTATACCAGTTGCAATTAAGCAGTAAATCTGACAAATACACAAATTTTTTTCAGAGATAAAAATGGAAGTTTTTTTACACAGCTAGTGAAGACTTACTTTCTCTAAAGCTTTTCTATAAATAAAAAAAAAAAATGCTTAGATATGCTGATTTTTCCTGTATACTTAGCAAATTTCCCTTAAATAATACTGCTGTAAAGAGAATAAATGAATAATTTCATCCCTAGTAAACTAGTCAATACTGAGAGAGAAACTCTTAGATTACACTAATTTTCTAATAGTTTAAATAAAATTCTATTTTTCATGTGGGGAGAATTAGGGTGTAACAGGATTTTATTCTCAAATAATAGATTCATTTGAAGAAATTAAAACAAGTCTTCATCAAAATGAAGGAACAGTTTTAAATAAATTTGAGAAATTTATCCCAGGAGATTCAAGGTAAAAATTTTTTAAATATTTGAAAATTATCAATAGCCAAAGCCTTAAAAAAAAACTGAGATCATTAACAAAAATAAAGTTTCATTCAGAATGAAGAAATTTAAATTTCAAAAGTATTATCTACTTGCTATCAGCTATGAAGATCTTGAATATCTGAAGTGATGTCATATGCAAGAATTTGAGACTAGCTCCAAGTAAATGACCACAGCAGGTAAGAATCATATTTCTGCAAGTGAAACTTTTACAAATGATGGATATATTTATGGCATTGATTGTGGTGATGTTTTCATGGGTGTATATCTACCTAGAAACTCATCAAGTTGTATCCATTAATTATATACAGCAGGGGTGTCTAATCTTTTGGCTTCCCTGGGCCACATGAGAAGAAGAATTGTCTTGGGCTGCACATCAAATACACTGACATTAATGATATCTGATGAACTAATAAAGATTAAAGAAAAACTCATAATGACTTAAGAAAGTTCACAAATTTGTGTTAGGTGGCATTTAAAGCCATCCTGGCCTGCAGTCATATGTGGCCTCAAGGCCATGAGTTGGATGTACTGCATTTTTATGTCAAGAAATTAAATTTTAAAAATGTTAAAAAGATAAAATGTTGATGTTGGAGAGAAAAAAAAAAGCAGCTAATATTTTGAGCACATTGCATGTGCCAGTAACTATAGGAAGAGCTTTCATTTATGTCATAGAATCCTCCCATTCACTATTAGGTATGTATTATCTCCATTTTGCTAATGAGATAACTGAGGTGCAGAGAAGGTAACTTGTCAAAGACACACATCCAGTAAGTGGAAGAGCTGAGATTCAATGCAGGATGCCTAACTTCAATTTATATTTCTTTTTTTTTTGTATGCAATTTTTATTTTTGTATTTTTAAAAATTTATTTATTATACTTTAAGTTCTGGGGTACATGTGCAGAATGTGCAGGTTTGTTACATAGATATACACGTGCCATGGTGGTTTGCTGCATCCATCACCCCATCATCTACCTTAGGTATTTCTCCTAATGCTATCCCTCCCCTAACCCCCCACCCCCAGACAGGCTGAGGTATGTGACGTTCCCCACCCTGTGTCCATGTGTTCTAGATTGCAAACTCTACTGTGTGAGAGAAGACATAAATACTACAGGGTATATCAAAATCTTTCATTTACTTCCTCCCATCTTTAAAACAGTCCTAGTTTTTAAAAAAATCATTTCTCAGCCATAATTTTTCATCTTCTTGTTCAGCAATGCAGTTTTATTCCTGATGCAGCTATTAAATCTTAAATAATCTAAACCTAATGAATAATGCAAAAGTCACAGGCAGGTGAAAGGAGAATTAGGGCCTTGGAATTCTCCTGTGATGAGTTATTAGTTTACCCTGAGAAAAATCAGTCTTTTAAAACAACAGGAGCCTCTCAAGTCATGGAGGGTCAAACTAGTCTCACTAACGTGATTCATATCGCTGGGAGGGTTTATTGAACTTTTGATTCCAAAATGTAAAGAAAATTATTTTTTGAGACACTGGAACCAAATGTGTACCGGAATAAGAAACTGCACATTTATTCTCTAACTTAAATATTAATACACATATCAAGTAATAACTGTTCTGTTAGTCTGACATAAATTTCCAAATCACTACTTTACCAGTATTACAAAAATATTAATCCTTGCTAGGGGCCTATTTTATTTGTGTCCAGACTCTTTAGAGATGTCTGATTATTGCTGATCTGTTTTGTGAATATCCTGTTCCATTTGATTTTTTTCAGGACCCTTCTTACTATTTGTAGAAAAGCCTTCATCTTTGCCAAGAGTTGCCTTTTGCCTCATCTGCTTAATATTCTGGTTCTGACTTTCTCTGTACGTAGGTCTGATGCTTCTGTGAATTCCTGTCTGTGGCTCTCCTGTGCTGCAGTAGAGAGAGGAGCACCTTAAACTCCTTTTTTGTGGAAAAAAATCACTTCCTAATAGGGGTTTGAACTGAAATCAATGAGTAACTGAACATACATGTGAGACAGACATTAACATAGTGTTTAACACTGCTGCTATTGAGTCATGGTCATTTCTAATTCCCAGATTCTTACTGAAGACCCTACATTGGCCTAACCAGGGCAAAAAGCTTGGAAATCTAAGGCATTTTATTGCATGGCTATTTACTCAATAAAGGACTATTCAATTTTAAATACTGGAGATGAAGAAATGTGGGAGATTCTGAAGATATAACCATTGGTAGATAAACAGAGTCTTAGTGTGCAGAGGTTGGATTTTGCAGACTTCCAACCACAGACTAATTCTTCAGTGCATATTTTTAGAATTGTCTCCTAGTTTTATAATTCAAAAAATACAGCTAAAAACATTGGAAATATTAATCACAAATACAATATGTCCATTACCTACTCAATTCAAATGGCTAAAAATAGGGATTACAATTTAGGTAAACATTTTCTGATCAGTAACAAAAAATAAATTATATCTAGGCAATGTTCGTTAATCAAATTAAAAGAGTCCTTAGTGAATTTGATTTCTGAGCATTTAGCAGGACAAAGAACTATTGATATCCTCAAGTTAATGACTACCTCATATTGGTGAAATATTTAAAATCTAAGAAAGATCCAAGAAGTGCACTCACAAAAAGTTATTTTAATTAAATAAAAGTATTCTTATTTTTTTCTAGTAGCTTTTCCATTTTAAAAATGATATGACCAGTAGTAGTATAGTTAATATTATCCTACCAATTGTTTTGACAAATGGTGATGAAAGATAATATCATTAAAAAAGCTAAGGGAAAGATATACAGATACAGAAATTATCTGAACTATTTGTGCAACTTTTCTTAAATCTAAAGTAGTCCCTAATCATAGAAAAAAAATGAGTTTTTTTAAAAAACCTATGGTTAGAAACTATTTTTTGCGCATATTCTCTTCTCAAAGATAAGGATTTTTATCTAGGCATAAAAGGTACTTTGTGATCTCTGCCTTTTCAGCCTCATTTTATCAATGCTTTCTTGCATTTGGCTTCATCAATACATGCACGTGTTTGTTTTATGCCATACATTCTGTTAATATTTTAGATATGCAATTGCATTAAAACATTATATGAACCTTATTATTACCTAACTATTAAATATAAGGAAACTGAAGCTGAGAGAGATGAGGTAATTTGCCTAGTGTTACATATGTTCAATGAAACATCAATATGTACAAGTATGTGACTTCAGAACCTAGACTCAAAACTGTCCAGCCTAAAATAATAATGAATCAGTATACTTTAAAGTTAAATTTTTAAATGGCAAAAATTTCACATAGAAGCTTAATCTAGTTAATTGTGATCTTTATACTATTTACAGACAAAACACTGGAGTACATTACCAACTGAATGCTATTCAAGCTATGAGTCAAAGAGACACAGTCATTTGTTCTGGCTGATTTGGACATTTATTAGCCATAAATAGTATATAGAAAAAATCATTTCTCTTACTCCTCCCTTGCCATAAACAACTGGGTTCTCAGTTTCAGAGGATAAAACTGAAATTCCTAATTGACAGCATGTTTAAGGGAAAAGAACATAGAACCAGGAATCACTGAACTGAAGTTCGTACCTCAGCTCTGCCCTCAGTTTCAAGAGTTAGAGTAAGTCCTCCTATCATAGATAGATATAATAAATTGCCTAGGGAAGAAACTGGCATCTAGGAGGCTGAATTAAATTTGAACCTGAGCTTCTTTTTTTTTTTTTTTTTTGAGAGGTCTCGTTGTGTTGCCAGGCTGGAGTGCTTAAGTACCTGGTAAGTTGCCTGACACAAAACTCAATATTATTATTATTTATCACTTTCAATTGATTATTATAATTTTTTTTACAATTGTTATAAAGTGTTGATATGACAATAATATAGACATTGTGAATCCTCTGAGAGTGTCTTGGAGACACAAGAGTTATCCATGGTCATTCTTTGAAAACCAATGAATTAAAGCATTATAAAAAAAAATAGTAAAACACTTTGTTGATGTCCCTAGGATAATTAGGATTTAACTCAGATTAAGATTTTTAAATTTATTTTTAAATCAGAAAGCTTACTTTAAAAAAATCATTGCCTGAAGCATGTATGAGATTCCATAAGATCACTATCCAAGGACTGGAGGGGTGAGATTCTACTGATAAACAGGGCTTTCCTGTTACTCTAAGTTATTGCATTAGTTATCTTAATTGTTTTAGGGAATGCTTTACCTATAGCTTGTCTCTCAGTTTATCCTCAGAATATTTACCTATGCTTTCCTTCCTTCCCATAATCATGACTAAAATGAAATTATTTAAAGCATGTTTATTATATACCTATCCCTATAAATTGCCAAATGCTGGAGATAAAGAAATCAGCAAAATGGTGGTCTAGCTACAGAGCTTCTAACCTTTGAGAGTTGTGAGCATGAGGCTGGTTAGATAAATTCTGAGAAAAATGATGACACTGAAACTAAATTTTAAAAATCATAGAGTAACTTGAGGAAAGAATAGGAGACAGTTATTACAGCATCCACATGTAAAGGGATATGAAATAAGAGATCCACCAAGAATTGGTTGTACAGAGCAAAGGCGAACATAAGAGTTAAAATAAGGCCAGTGAGGTACACAGTATAAGGTACTGAACTGGTGTTTAGGCTACAGGTTATAAAACATTTTTAATGCACTAATTGTGTAGAACATATTCTTGAGTAAGGACAATTAAAGATTCTCTGGACTTGACAACTATGATGGCTGCTGCAATCTATAGGATGCAAATCATTTCACATTTTCTAAATACCAGTTCTCATTTCTAATAATGTGATTAAAAAATTGCATAGGAGTTGTATCAAACATGTGAAGTGTACCCAGCAAGACTAAAATCTTGAAATTCCAAATGATAAAATATCTACAAATGTACAACAAGAATGATTATATACTGGGGCTCTGGGCATGGAGGGAGGAAGAACCATATGGCTGCTTTCCTCACTTGAACCCTTCATCCAAAGACTTTCCAGAAATTGACATCTCTCTCAGAAATGGTCATCAAAACAATAACGAAAGGAAGGAAGGAAGGATGGACGGACGGACGGATGGACGGACCTTACACAGCAGAGAAACAATAGTATATAGCTGCTAGTCAAAGTAAATGTATGCTTATATATATGAGATCTTATAGCTTCACATTTTTTAGGACAGTTTTAATTATCACTCAGTGTATTAGTTTCACAGTTCAACTCAGCATGACAAATCCTGTGGGAGAATTTTACTACAAAATGGCCTATTTTCTACACACACAATTTGATCAAAGCTGTGTCTTTATCTCTGAAATCCATGAGAAATATGATTTTCCTTTGGAAAAGAACAATTCTAGTAAACTTCTGAAGGACATCTCTGAGCACTTCGGAAGAAAAGAAATGGTATTTGGTGTATTTGGACTACAAAAGCCATGCAACATAAATCAAGTTATAACAATTCTAAAATCATATATGGCTGAAACTAATTACTTGCCAAATTTGAATGATGATAGCTCAGGCCATTATACTATACAATGATAAAAAGGACAATACAATCCTACAGTTGTATGCAACAAACAACAAATCTTCTAGTTATATGAAGTAAAAGCTGATAAAATTTAAAAGAAAAAATGGACAAAACCACATTTTAGTGGGAAACCTCTGAACCACTCTCTTAAAAGTTGATAGAACAACTAGACATAAAATCAGTAAGGATATTGACAAACACATCTAATAAAACATCTAATTGGCACTGATAGAATACTCCACCCAACTGAAGAATACCAATCGTGTTTTTCAAGTGCCTTTGGAACATATGCCAAGATAGAAAACAAACCACAACAAACTTGAAAGACTAGAAATAATGTAGAATGTGTTGTTTGACCACAATGGAATCAAAATAGAATCCATAACAGAAAGATACCAAGAAAATGGCCATACTGCCCAAAGTAATTTGTAGATTTAAGACTATCTCCATCAAACTACCAATGATCTTCTTCACAGAACTGGAAAAAAAAAACACTTTAAAATTCATATGGAACCAAAAAAGAGCCCACATAGCCAAGGCAATCCTAAGCAAAAAGAACAAAGCTGGTGGCAACACACTGTCAGACTTGAAGCTAAACTACAAGGCAACAGTAATCAAAACAGCATGGTAGTGGTATCAAAACAGTATGGTAGTGGTATCAAAACAGAGACATAGATCAGTGGAACAGAACAGAGGCCGCTGGAGCAATACCACACATCTACAACCATATAATCTTTGACAAACCTGACAAAAACAAACAATGGGGAAAGGATTCCCTGTTTAATAAATGATGTTGGGAAAATTGGTTAGCAATGTGCAGAAAGCAGAAACTGGACCCCTTCCTGACACCTTACACTAAAATTAAGTCCAGATGGATTAAAGACTTAAACATAAGACCTAACACCATAAAAACCCTAGAAGAAAACCTAGGCAAAACCATGCAGGACATAGGC
>CAUYQU010085636.1:0-38574 GCA_963574635.1 Cheracebus regulus
TCCTCCCCAAATCCACAAAACATACATTTTTCTCAGTATCACATTACACCTATTTTTTTTTTTAGACTAGTCAAGTGTAGTAGTGAGAAGCGGGGAAAGAGTAGAGCAAGGAGTTCAATCTGTAACTGACTGTGAACAATCAATTGAGATAACTCACTACCTTCGGACCAGTCTACACCTATTTAAAAAGTGACCACATAATTGGAAGTAAATCACTCCTCAGCAATTGCATAGCATTTCACAGGTTTAAATAAAATATTGGTTGGCTGCTTATTTGTTATTTCCATCCCCTATTCCTTCCTGTCTCTACTGTTAAGCACAATTATTGGCATAAAAGAGATTTTTAATATCCATTTTTAAACTGCATTCTAGCCTTGGCAATAAAACAAGAATCCCACTCTCTTTTCCTCTTTCTCTTCCTCTTTCTTTCTCTCTTTCATTCTTTTTTTTTCTTTCTTTTGCTGTTTCTTTCTCCTTTTCTTTTTCTAAAAAAAAAAAAAAGAATGGTTTCAGTAGAACAATGGTGGAAAAACTGAGTAGACTGAATTAAAGTGGGTGTAGGGGACACAGGGTCCTAAGGGGTTAGTTAGCAAGTTTGAGGAGTGATTTCCAGGTACAGGAGAATGATGAGAGTAGCAAATCCACTCCCCCAAAATACTTATAAAACTGAACTACACTGAAGAAAACAATCACTTAAGGCTCTGACAACTGATCAAAGGCTATAACAAATTCAGAAGCATTTATTCTTTAAAAGCTGCTTAGATTTGACAGAACAGTAGAGGAGAGTGTCTTTCTTTGCCAAGGGATGCTATCATCCCTCTACCACCACCCAACTCAGTCAGTAAGGCAGTTTTCCCAGGGCAGCATTGGCAGTGAAAACCAGAGGGCTGTGGTCATTTAGGATAGAAAGCAAAAACCCATGCCCAGTGGCACTGGCAATAAAAATAGCAAATTTAAAGGATACAAAGGGGAAAGACCCACAGCTCTGCTAAAATGAGAATGTGGTCCCAGTTGGGGAAAATGACAGACTAGAGAGATATCCAGAAATTTAATAAGTGGACACTGGAAATGAGACAGGCACAGAGGGCCTAAATTAGCTCCCACACATACCTGTTTGACAGGCTGTGCACATATGAGGGGGAGGGAGACTCAAGAGAGCCCAGAGAAAGTAAAAGCCAAGGCTAATTTGAAAAGTGTCAGAATTTTGAATATGCTTCCTAACTCACATATAGAATCATCAAAAAATGCTGAAAGTGGCTGGGCACGGTGACGTTGGTAATCCTAGCACTTTGGGAGGCCAAGGCGGATGGATCACCTGAGTTTAGGAGTTCGAGACCAGCCTGAACAACATGGTGAAACCTCATCTCTACTGAAAATACCAAAGTAGCCGGGCATGGTGCACATGCCTGTAATCCCCGCTACTCAGGAGGCTGAGGCAGGAGAATGGCTTGAACCCAGGAGGCAGAGGTTGCAGTGAGTCGAGATCATGCCACTGCACTCCAGCCTGGGCAACAAGAGCGAAACTCCATCTCAAAACCAACAAACAAACAAACAAACAAAAACCAAGGTGAAAGTTTTAAAAATTCAAGATGTTCAAGCACAATCTCTAAGCAATAACTGGCTGACCATGAGGCCATACAAAGGGCTGATCCTAGGAAATCAGGCTTAAAAAATGAAAATTAGAATTAAAATTTTAACGCAGAATTCTAGGGCTTCCATCTGTTGAGGGGAAAGGTTCTACAGATTACATACAGGTTAGTTATTTAAAAACAAAACAAAAACAACAACAACAACAAAACACCAAACATAAAACAATCACTTTCAGGAGGTTTTAAAAAAAAAAACCCGGCCAGGCACGGTAACTCATACCTGTAACCCAGCACTTTGGGAGGCTGAAGCTGATTGCTTGAGCCTAGGAGTTCGGCTAGCCTGGGCAACGTGGTCGAAAACTAGTCTCTATAAAAAAATACAACAATTAGCTGGGTGTCGTGCCATGCACCTGTAGTCCCAGCTACTCAGGAAGCTGAAGTGAGAGGATGGTTTTAGCCCAAGAGGTGGAGGTTGCAGTAAGCTGAGATCATAGCACTGCACTCCAGCCTGGGCAATAGAGGCCAGACCCTGTCTCAAAAAAAAAAAAAGAAAAAAAAATCAGAACCTAGCGATGCTACAATATATAATATGTCCAATTAAAAAAAATTGTGAGATATGCAAACTACAGGAAAAGTTGACCTATACTCAGATTCTTAAAAAAAAAAAAAGCAGTCAACAGAAACTCTGGGTGGACACAGCTGTTGGATTTAGCAGATAAAGAATACAAAGCAGCGGCCAGGCGCGGTGGCTCATGTCTGTAATCCCAACACTTTGAGAGGTCAAGGTGGGAGGATCACCTGAGGTCAGGAGTTCAAGACCAGCCTGACCAACATGGAGAAACTGTTTCTAAAAAAAAAAATAATAATAATAAAAAATAAAAATAAAAAAATAATTAAAAAAAAAAGTATACAAAGCAGCTACTATAATTTATAATTAAGCTCAAAAAATTAAAAGAAACCATATTTTAAAAATTACAGAAAAATATGACAATTTCACAACAAACAGAATTTCAATAAAGAAATGTTAACTTATAAAACTGAGAATTAACTAGAGTTGAAGCACATTATAACAAAAATGAGATTTGCTATGTGCTCAAGAGAATATCTGAGATGGCATTTTAAAAATCTGTGAACTCAAAACAGAGAAATAGAAATTGTCCAACAGAAAGAACAAACAGGGAAAAAATATTGCAGAAAAATAAACAGAGCCTCAGAGACCTCTGAGATAGCATCACATATATCAACATATGTGTAAAGGCAGAACTAACTGGAAAAAGAGAAAGGAGAAAATAATGTTAGAAGAAATAATGGCTGAAAATTTCCCAAATTTGATGAAAACCTCCAATCTATCAAACCATGAAGCTCAATGAACCCCAAATATGATAAACACAGGGATCAACATCTAAACATATCACATTTAAACAGTTTGAAGCCACCAAGAAAAATACATGAGAGGAGTAATAGAAATGACTCATCATATACATGGGAAAAACAATAAATGGCTGACTGATCATCAGGAAAAACTGGAAGCTACAAGGCAGTAACAAAAAGTAAAAAAACTGTCAACTAAGAATTGTATTTACTGCAAAAGTATTCTTCAAAAAAGAAAGTAAGAATAAAGACATCCTCAAACTAAAAAAAAAAAAAAAAGATGAAGAACATCTTAAAGTTGACTTGTCTTATAAAAAATACTTGAACAAGTACCTTGAGCTAAGGTCATTGAGTATCATTAGTTATATCAGGAAAGCATTAATAAGATAAAGGGAATGCAGTTTTAAGAATTTTCTTTTTAAAGCATCTGTGTTCACTTCTCAAGGAAATATATATACTACTTTTTTTTTTTAAGACATCTATGTTCCTTAAGTGCTTATGCAGCCCTCTGATAGTTTATTTATTGCAGGGAGGAAAATTAAGTCATTTTGTTAAGTGAAGTTGATAAGAGGTAAAGAGATAGCAAGAGACCTTTGGTAAGAACAGAATGAGGGTTAAACATTTGGAAGCAAGTTGAACTATCCTTGGCCAGTGAAAAAGTTGGAAAAGATGTAATACTGCAGTGCTTACTTTAAGTGATCACTGTTTCTGATCACACTGAATTCTGTGAAAGCAAAGGATAATGAAGACTTTGTGCTGGTACCCATAGTTTGGACAATAACACCAAGTTGGAAAGTAGAAGAAATTACAGAAGCTGGGAAATTATTTTGTTAAAGACAAAGTAACCTGCTCTGAGAACTCTATGAGTAATACAGAAAGACATTCTTAAAACACTTTTAGTATGTTGGTTAAGCAAGGTTTGTGAGTGTGTATCTGTGACTGTACGGTAACTATAACGTATCTGATTTCTATAAACTATTTTGGAAAAGTATCGTTTTATATAACATCAACAAACTGTAGATGTAAAAACAAAACCAAGAGAATATATAGTAAATCACAAAATACTTGCAAAAGCTGCAGGGAAAGATTAGTGATGGCTTCATGAAAAAGGTAAAAGTTAAGTAGGAACTTAAAGGATGGGCTTAGAATGTGTATAGGTTGGAGAAACAGTCAAGGCATTCCAGTGACGGTAATGTGATGGTAAATGTAGTCGAATTGGGAATATAATTGGTTTAGAATTGGGAATGAAACAATATATTCAGGAAGAGTGAGAAGTAGGATCTAGCATAGAGTTCACACTGGTCACGAGTGGAAGATTAAACTGAAAAGGAAAGGCCAGATTATAAAGCGATTCAGACTTTGTCCTGCAGGCAAAGGTTTCTCTCTCTCTCTGCCACTCCATCTCTCTTGGTTGGTTGTATGGTATATCATTTTTCATCCTTTTACTTTTGTTTGTGTCTTTGAATCTAAAGTGTTAACTCCTAGAGACAGATTATAGTTGCAGCTTTCTTCTTTATCCAGCCTTTTGATTGTACACTTAGTTCATTCACATTTTATGTAGTGTATGATGTAGTTGAAATTACATGTGCCATTTTGCTATTCGTTTTCTATATCTCTCATATTATTTTTGCTACTGTGTTCTTCTTAACTACCTTCTTTTGTGTTGAAATACTTTTTAGTTTATCATCTTAGGTCTGCTGTTGATTTTTAACATTAAAAAAATTATTTTCTTAGTGGTTGCTCTAAGAATTACAATTGGCATTCCAATTTATCACCATCAACTTTAGGTTAATACTGACCTAATTTCAGTAAATTATAGCACTTTTCCTCCATTATAACTTTTGTTTTCTCCCCCTCCTTTTTGCTGTTATTCTGTTATGTATTACATCTGTTTGTTATAAGCCCAGCAATACACTGATGTTATTGTTATGTTCTGTCTTTTAATGAAATTAAGAGAAGGAAATAAAAAATGTATTTATAGTCTTTTATATTTTCTCATTTATATTTAATATATCTGGTGGTCCTCACTTCTTGTTGTGGTATTAAGAAATCATCATATTATTTAGTGATTTCTCTTTTTGAAGAATGAATATAACTTTGAAACTTCCTAATAGGACTGTTTATTACTACTACATGTTTGAAAATACAATGAAAATAAAAGAGGACATCAGTAGTGAAAGAGCTTATCATTCAAAATAAGACAAGTATACAAGTATGCAAAAAAAAAGATACTGATATGGTTTGGCTCCACGTCCCCACCCAAATCTCATCTCGAATTATAATCCCCATGTCTCGAGGTGGGGACCTATACCGCCCAAGTGTCAAGAGTGAAGTGACTGGATTATGGTGACGGTTTTCCCCCTACTGGTCTCCTGATAGTGAGTGGATTCTCACAAGAGTTGATGGTTTTATAAACGGTAGTTTCTCCTGCACGATTACTCTCTCCTGCCACCTTGTGAAGAAGGTGCCTGTTTTCTTTCCCTTTTGCCATGATTGTAAATTTCCCAGGGCCTCCCTAGCCATGTGGAACTGTGAGCCAAGTAAACTTCTTTCCTTTATAAATTACCCAGTCTCAGGTAGTATCTTTATAACAGCGTGAGAATGGACTTATACAGATACCATACAACAAAAAATGTTAAGTGTCATTAGAGTTATGGAAAAAGGGGTGAGTGGGTGCAGTGGCTCATGCCTGTAATTCCAGCACTTTGGGAGGCTGAGAAGGGAGGATCACTTGGGCCCAGGAGTTCAAGACCAGCCTGGGCAACACACAGAGATTCCATCTCTATAAAAAATAAAAATAAATTAGCTGGGCATGGTGATGCACACTGGTGTTCGTAGCAACTGAGAGGCTGAGAGGGAAGATCACTTTAACCCAGGAGGTCAAGGCTACAGTGAGCTATGACCCTGACGCTGCACTTCAGCCTGGGTGACAGAGTGAGACCCTGTCCCTCCCCTCACCCTGGAAGAAAAAAAAAGGATGGAGAACTCTAGAAACAGAAAATACTTCCAATTAGAAAGATTTAAAAGATTTTTCATGAAAAGAGTAAACAAGTTGGAGCTTAACAGGTAGAATTCAATTCCTCTCTTAGACCATCTGCTTTCTGAATACACAAACTAAAACTCGAAAACTCTCCTTACTCAGATGAAACTAGAAAAGGGGACAACATACTATATACCCCCTAGAACACAACACAACAAAAACCTCTGGTTACTGTGGAGAATATGCCTTTGTGTTACAACCAAGGTTTACACAAAAATAATTGGTTGATCACTCCCTCTCCCTTTGAAGTGCTTTCTCCAATTATCTTCCAGGACACTAAATTCTCTTGGTTTTTCTCCTTCCTCATTGGCCAATTTTGCAGTTTTCTTTGCTAGTTCTTCCTAATATCCCTATTTTTTAAACACTGAAGTAGCCAGAACTTAGTCTCTCACCTCTTTTCAGCTGCCCCTATCACCTCTTCCAGTCTCAGGGCTTTAAAGGCTGATCAGACTCCCAACTGTGTATTTCTAGACCAGACAACCCCTGTGAATTCCAAAATCTTTTAACCAACTGCTTATGTGACAAGTCTTCTGTGTCTAATATACATCTCAACTTGACATGTCATTAGTAAAATTCTTCATCTCCCTTAAACATGCTGTACTCATAGTTTTCTCCATGTCAATTGTTGACAATTCCACTCCTTTAGTTGCCCAGGTCAAAAACCATGAAGTCCTGACTCCTCTTTCTTTCTGACCTCACTTTTTTTTTTTTAAACAGAGTCTCATACTGTCAACTGGGCTGGACTACAGTGGTACAATCTTGGCTCACTGTAACCTCTGCCTCCCAGGTTCAAGTAATTCTTCTGTCTCAGCCTTCCAAGTAGCTGGGATTACAGGCACCTGCCACCATGCCCGGCTAATTTTTTTTTGCATTTTTAGTAGAGAAGGGGTTTCACTATGTTAGCCAGGCTGGTCTCGAACTCCTGACCTTGTGATCCACCCACCTCAGCCTCCCAAAGTGCTGGGATTACAGGCATGAGCCACTGTGACCAGCCCTTTTTTTTTTAAAAGATGGAATCTTCACTGTCATCCAGGCTGGAGTGCAGTGGCATAATCTTGGCTCACTGCAACCTCTGTCTCCCAGGTTCAAGTGATTCTCCTGCCTCAGCCTCCTGAGTACTGGGATTACACATGGGCAGCACTATGCCCAGCTAATTTTTTTTTGTATTTTTAGTAGAGACATGGATTCACCATGTTGGCCAGGCTGGTCTCTTGAACTCCTGACCTCAAATGATCCTCCAACCTGGGCATTCCAAAGTGCTATTATTAGCAATAACAATTATTGCTCCCCAAATCCTAGGATTACAGGCATGAGACACTGCACTCGGCTTGACCTCACATTAATCTGTCAAGAAATCCTGTTGGGCAAACCTTCAAAATTTACCCAGGTCCCAGCAATTGCACTCTTAAGGATATGTTTCATAGAATAGAAATTTATGTTCACACTAAAACCTGCACATGAATCTTCAAAGCAGCTTTGTTTAGACTAGCTCCCAGATGTCCCTTACTGTGTGAATAAACAAACTACAGTATATTAATACCATGGAATACTACTCGGTAATAAAAAAGAAACAATTATTGATACATGCAACAACACGATTTAATCCCCAGAAGCTAATGCTAAAATAAAATAGAAAAAGAAAGGGAAAAAGCCAACCCAAAAGGTTACATACTGGATATGATTCCATTTATATAATTATTCTTGAAAGAAAAAAAGTTTGTAAATGGTGAAGAGATTAGTGGTTATTGCCAGAGATTATACTGGTTGTCAGGGGTAGAGGAATGCCAGGGAGAGAAGTCAATGTGGTTATAAAAGGGCAGTAAGACGATACTTGCAATGTTCTGTATCTTGACTATCATGGTCTACACACAAACCTACACATGTAATAAAAAAATAGAACTAAATACATACACATACAGCTAGCCAAAGTAGTTCAAGAGAATCTGAGGAAATCTGAATAAAATCGATGGATTCTATCAATGCCAATATCCCAACTGTGATAATGTACTATACTTTTGGAAGATATGATCATTGAGGGAAAGTGAGTAAAGAGTGTTACCCATGTGGGATTTCTTTGTCTTACAATTGCATAGGTATCTGAATATCTAGCCCCCCTCACATACTTCAGGTATTTCCTCAAATGCTAGATTCTCACACTATTTAAAATTGCAACCTCAACATTCACTCTCTGCATTCCTCATCCCCGCTTCTTTACCTCAATCTTCTCCAGAGTAACAATCTAATATATTCTGTTTTGCATACTTATTCATCTATCGTCCATTTCTCCCCACTACAATGTAAGCTTTAAAATGACATAGTCGTCTTGTCTGTTTTGTTTATTATTATATGCTTAGAATCAAGAACAATGCCCAGCCCGTATCAACTCAATAGTCAACTGTTGAACACGTATTTACACTGCTGATATAAAATAACACCCCTACTGACAAAAAGAGATACATCAATACATATCAATACATTTTATTATAAGAAGTGTCACTACCATAATATTCAGTATAACCCAGGAGGTGGAAGTTGCAGTGAGCTGAGATTGAGCCATGGCACTCAGCCTAGGCAACAGAGCAAGACTTTGTCTCCCAAAAAAAAAAAAAAAAGAAAAAAAGGAAAAAGCACTTGACAGAATTCACCACCCTTTCATTACAAAAACCATCAACAAATTAGATATAGAAGGAACTTACCTCAACAAAATAAAAGTTATACAATCACTGACTTGAAGGTTCAACTGAAATATTTTCAGCTTTACAATGGTGCTTTCAGCTGTGTACATTAATGATGAACACCCACATAGTATTCAATAAATCACCTGAGATATTCAACACTTTATAAAAGAGGCTATGTGTTATATGATTTTGTCTACCTGTAGGCCAACATAAGTGTTCTGAGCACGTTTAAGATATGGTAGGCTAAGCTATAATGTTCTACAGATAACGTGTATTAAATGTATTTTTGACTTAATGACATTTTTAACTTGCAATGAATTCACCTGGACGTAACTTAATTTTAAGTCATGGAGCATCTGTATATGAAAAGCCCATAAATAACATCATACACAATGGAGAAAAAGAAAACTTTTCCTCTAAGATTACAAACAAGGCAAAGAGGCCCACTTTTGCCATCTATTCAACACGGTACTGTAAGTCCTAGCCAGAGAAACTAGGCAAGAAAAAAAAATAAAAGGCATCCAAATTGGAAAAAAAAAAGAAAAAGAAAAAGAAAAATATTTAGTTGCATATGAAATAGGTAGAAAATCCTAGACTACACACACACACACACACCTGTTAGAATAAACAAATTCAGCCAAGTTGCAAGACACAAAATCATTTAGAAAATTGGTTTTAATTCTACACACCAGCAGTCCCCAACCTTTTTGGCACAAGGGACCAGTTTCATGGAAGACTATTTTTCCACAGACTGGTGGGGGGCTGGTGGGAAGGTTTCAGGATGACTGTTTCACCTCTTAAGGAGTGTGCAACCTAGATCCCTCGAATGCGTAGTTCACAATAGGGTTCATATTCCTATGAGAACCTAATGCTGCTGCTGATCTGACAGGAGGCAGAGCTCAGGCAGTAACACTCACTGGCCCGGGGTTCACCTATTGCTGTGCGGCCTGGTTCCTAACAGGCCATGGACCACACCGGTCCACACCCTGAGGGTTGGGGACCCCTGCTATACACCAACAACAAACTATCCAAAAAAAGTTTAAGAAAGCAATCACATTCACAACAGCAGCAAACAGAATACTCAGGAATTAACTTAACCAAGGAGGTGAAAAACATGTACACTAAAAACACTAATGAAAGAAATTAAAGCAGATACAAACAGATGGAAAACATCCTATGTTCATGGATGAATATTGTTAAAATGTCCATATTATCGAAAGCCATCTATAGATGCAGTGTAATCCCTATCAAAATCCCAAAGACATTTTTTACATAATTTATTTTAATCTTAAAACTTACACGAAATCACAGAAGACTTCAAATATTCAAAGCAATTTTGAGCAAGTACAACAATGCTGGAGGCATCACACCTTCTTATTTAAAAATACTTTATAAAACTACAGTAATCAAAACAATATGATGGAAGCATAAAAACAGATATATGAATCCTAGCTACTTGGAAGGCTGAGGTGGGAGATAGCGTGAACCTGGGAGGCAGAGATTGCGGAGAGCTGAAATTATGCCACTGCACTCCAGCCTAGGCAACACAGTAAGACTCTTGTTTTCTCCCTCACACACACACACACACACACACACACACACACACACGCACGCACACACACACGCACACACACGAAAAGAAAAAAACATATGGATTAATGGAATAGAGCAGCAAATCCAGAAATACAGTCAGTGGATCTTTAACAAAGGTACCAATAATTCACAATGCGGAAAGGACAGTTTTTTCCATAAACAGTGTTAGAAAAACTGGATACTCATCTCCAAAAGAATAAAACTAGACCCTTGTCTTACACCATACACAAAAATTAACTTAAAATGGATTAAAGAAACATACAACCCTTTGAAGAAATCATCAGAGAAAACCTTCTTGACACTGGTCTTGTCAGTAATTTCTTGGATAACAGGCAACAAAAGCCAAAAATAGACAAGTGGGACTATATCAAACTAAAAAGCTTCTACACAGCAAAGGAAACAATCAACAGAGTAAGAAGGCAACCTATGGAATGGAAGAAAATATTCGCAAACCAAATGTCTGACAAGGGGCTAATTAAAAAAAAAAGTAACAAACTCCTACAACTCAACAGCAAAAAAGGAGATGAATAAAAAATAAGCAAAAGACTGGAATAGATAAAGAAGACATACATAAGACCAACAGGCATATGCAAAAAGGGTCAACATTGCTAATCATCAGGGAAATGCAAGTCAAAACCACAATGAGATATCTTGCACCTGTTATGATGATTACAAAAAAAATTACAGGTTGTGGAAAAACTGGAACCCTTATACACTGCTGGTGGGGATGTAAAATAGTGCAGCTGTTATGGAAAGCGGTATAGAGGCTCCTTTAAAAATTTAAGACAGTCTTAACATATGATCCAACAATCCCACTTCTGGGTAAACATCCAAAAGAATTGAAATTAGGGTTTCAAAAAGGTATCTGTATTCCCATATTCATTGCAGCATTATTCACAATAGCCAAGATGTAAAAGCAACCCCAGATGAATCAATAAGGAAAACATGATATATACATACAATAGAATAAATATTACAAGTTTTTTAAAAAGAAGGAAATCTTACCACTGTGACAACACAGATGAACCTGGAAAATATCATGCTAAGCAAAATAAGTTAGTCACAGAAGGAGAGATACTGCATTATTTTTCATAACAAGGAATCAAAGCTATATAAGTACACAAAAGTAGGAGATGGGGGAGATACGGAGAGTTGTTTTTCAATGGTATAAAGTTACAGTTATACAAGGTAAGTAAGTTACAGACATATGCTGTCCAACATAATGCCTATAATTAACAAGGTGTACTTTGAAAATTTGCTAAGAGGGTAGATGTCATGTCAAGTGTTCTTCCCTCCCCTCTCAAAAAAAAGAAAAACAGTAAGAAAGGGGCATAATGAAACTTTTGGAGGCGACAAATATATGTTTATTATCTTGACTCTGGTGATGGTTAGATGAATACACACATGTCCCAATGCATTAAATTGTAAACATTAATTATACGCAGTTTGAAAATATACCAATTATACCTCAATAAAGCTAGCGAAGGCAGATCTAAAAGCTCATTTTTAACATGGCAAACAAATCAAAAGCAAAATGAAATTAAATTATAGGTTTTTGTAATATTATGTTTTCATTTTTTTTTTTTTTTTTTTTTTTGACGCAGAGTCTCGCTCTGTTGCCCAGGCTGGAGTGCAGGGGCATGATCTTAGCTCACTGCAACTTGCAACTTCCACCACCGGGGTTCAAGGGATTCTCCTGCCTCAGCCTCCCGAGTAGCTGGGATTACAGGTGCCCGATACCATGCTCGACTAACTTTGTATTTTTTTTTTAAGTAGAAACAAGGTTTCATCATGTTGGCCAGGCTGGTCTTGAACTCCTGATCTCAAGTGATCTGCCCACCTCAGCCTCCCAAAGTGCTCAGATTACAGGTGTGAGCTTCCATGCCCGACATTTTTTTTTTTATTTTTATAGAGACAAGGTCTCTATAAAAGACACATGTTGCCCAGGCTAGTCTTGAACTCCTGGGCTCAAGCAATCCTCCTGCCTTAGCCTCCCAAAGTGCTTGGATTACAGGCATCAGCTACCATGCCCAATCTATGCTTTATTTTTCTGATGACACTGAAAAAGAATACTTATCAAATTGTAACAATCTTACACAGAAAGGAAATAATTTAACATTTTGAATTATTTTTGTACCAATTCTTGTTCAAATTCATTGAAAACACTTTCCATCTACCTTTGTGAAGATTCAGGTCAAAATGCAATGTTTTAATATTATCTTCAGATGAATTTTCATTTATTAAGTGTTCAAAGGACTGAAAATCTATATCTCACACACAGTGTCTGCCAAAAATTTAAAAAAAGAAAAAAAATTTAAAGCCATTACTAAGGGTTGGGTAGTACACAGTCAGTGACTAGATAAACACTCTCCTCGATAAAGCCCTAGAAATTGGTCGCTATCTATCACAGTTACTATGTTTATAAATCATACGGGTTCTCTCAGATTTCATGTAAGCACAATTTTCAGGGGAATCTACAGGAAGATACTCCATCATGTAAATCATGAACTCCCACAACTGGCACCAAACTAGATGATGTGCTTAATACTTCTCATGGACTATAAACTCCTGGATTGCACAGACTGCATCATATGCCTCTTTGTAACCTATACAACATCTAATGTAGTCTTTTGCACATAGTATCTACAAACTGAGTTGACTAGCCTTAGTTCACACTTGATCTTGTAATCCAAAAAGTCAGGGGAGGTTTTTTAACAGAAAGGTGAGGTGAAATAGCTTCTTTAGATAAATCTCAATAGATTATTCCAAGCTACGAAAGGTAAAGTCTAGTTTGAAGAGAAAGGAACCCTGATACTTGAATATTTCTTCACAAATTAAAAAAGCTATTTATGTGAGTACTCTCACTTGAGTCTAGAAAAACCTATAATGAATATTAAATATTTCACCCTACATCTTACCAGGAAGAAACAAATTTAGAGAGGTGAAATGACTTCTCCAATTTCATAAGGATCTCTCTATTCAGTAAGTTAGGAGGATTAGGAAAATAAGAAACTAGTACTGTAGAAAAGAGGGACAGATAAGTACCTTCAGATATATTATAACTGCCAAGCACATTAAGAAACCAAAGAAACCAGCTGGCAGTTAACAGTAAAGTCTTTTTGAAATAGTTTACAGAAAAACAGAAATTAAACCCCAGAGTTCAGGAATAACTATTATTTTACCACCATTCTCTATCTAGATAGATCTTTTATCTTAGGGTGATTCTTAGAAAACGTAACCCATCCTAATATAAAAATAAACTCAAGGCAGAGTTTAACATTACATACTGATGAGATGTCAACATAATGAAGTGCTAGCAAAGAAAATACTGCAAAAGAACTTAAGAGGAAAAAAAAATTCAAACATAGAAGCATCAAAAAGAATACTCAGGAATAAATTTAACAAATGAATGAAAGACTTATATACTGAAACTCTAAAACCTCATGGAAAGATGTAAATAAAGGAAAAGACAATACATAATCATGGATTGGAAGACTTAATACTGTTAAGATGGCAATATTCCCAAAATTGATCTATAGATCCACTAAATCCTGTTGAAATTGTAGCTATATTTTTGGTTGGTTGGTTGTTTTTTGAGATGGAGTCTCGCTCAGCCACCCAGGCTGTGCAATGGTGCATTCTCGGCTCACTGCAACCTCCACCTCTCAGGTTCAAGAGATTCTCCAGCCTCAGCCTCCCAAGTAGCTGGGATTACAGGCACCCACTACCACTAACAGTGGTAATTTATTTTGTATATTTAGTAGAAACGGGGTTCCACCATGTTGGCGAAGCGGGTCTCAAACTCCTGACTTCAGGTGATCCACCCGCCTTAGCCCATCTCTATTAAAAATACAAAAATTAGCCAGGCATGGTGGCGCAAAACCTGTAATATCAGCTACTTGGGAGGCTGAGGCAGGAGAATCACTTGAACCCAGGAGGTGGAAGTTGCAGTGAGCCAAGATCATGCCATTGCACTCCAGCCTGGGTGACAAGCGCAAAACCCCATCTCGAAAAACAAACAAAAAAGAAATGAGCTATCACGCCACAAAAAGTTATGCAGGCACCTTAAATGCGTATTTCTAAATTAAAAAAAGCAAAAATGAAAAGGCTAATATATTGTATGGTTCCAAGAAAAGGCAAAACTATGGAAATAGTAAAAACATCAATGGTTATCAAGTGTTTGGGGGAAGGGAAATATGAATAGGTATAGTTCAGGAAATTTTTAGTGCAGTATTTTGTATACTACAATGGTAGATACACAACTCCATACAACTGTCAAAACCCATAGACTGTACAACACAAAGAGTGAACCATAAGGCAAAATCTGAACTTTAGTTAATAATAATGTATAAATATTGGCTTATTGATTGTAACAAATGTACTACACTAAGGCAAGACATCAGTAATATTGGAAACTTGGGAGATGGGGTTGGAATTAGTGTATATATGGGAATTCTCTGTATTTTCACTCACTTTTCTGTAAAACTAGAACTGTTCAAAAAATAAAAGTCTAATAATGTTTTTAACTAGAAAAAAATTTTTTTAATGGTCAAAGGATTTCAACAGATATTTCTCCCCAAGAAGACATAAAAACCACCAATAAGCACATGAAAAGATGCAGAACAGCAGAAAATGCAAATTAAGATGACAATGAGATATCACTTCACAGCCACAAGGATGGGTATAATAAAAAGCTAGATAATAAGTGTGATCAAAGTTGCAGAAAAATTGCAATGCTCATACATTGCCGTGGGATTACAAAATGGTACAGCTGCTTTAGAAAATAGGTTAATATTTCTTCAAAATATTAATCATTGAGTCACTTTACGGCCCTGTGATTCCATTCCTAGAAATATACTCAAGAGAAATGAAAACCTATTTCCCCATATAAACTTGTACACAAATATTCATAGTAGCATCATTCATAACAGCCAAAAAGTATAAATAACCTAAATGTTCATCAGCTGATGAACAGATAAACCATGTGTGGAATGTCCATACAATGGAATATTATTCAGCCATAAAAGAAATGAAGTACCGAGACATGCTACAACAGGAATTAACTTCAAAAAATATTATTCTAAGTGAAAGAAGTCAGACACAAAAGCTCATACATTCTGTGATTCCATTTTTTGAAATGTCCTGGATGGGCAAATCCATAGAGAGATAATAGATTAGTAGTTTCCAGGGCCTGGGGGAAGGAAAGAATACAGAGTGACTGCTAATGGGTACTGAGTTTCCTTCTGAGATGAAAATATTCTGGAATTAGATAGTGGTGATAGTTGCCTAACTCTGTGACTATACTAAAACCAATGAGTTATGCCCTTTAGAAGGGTAAATATACATCACATTAATTGTATCTCCATAAGATTGTTATAAATAAATACATGAAGTAGCTGACTACTAACAAAAAAAAAAAAAAAAAAAAAAAGGAAAGGTTTCAGTAAAACTAGTCAAAAGGGTAACTTAAACTCTTGATATTCAATACTGCTTTTGACCTTACCTCAGATATATGGGAATTTGAAACAGTATAAACATGAAATAATAGTAAACTCAAAAAAAAGTGAGAAAACATAAAAAGCACATTATGCTTTATATCAAGTTTTATTTCTCTTTCTCTCAAGCCATTCAAGACACTGAAGGCCAGAAAGAAAAATTCAAGACCACAAATATCATGCCTCCATTTTTTTTCTCAGTGGAATAATCAAGGAGGCAATAAAACTACATATAATTTGTAACAGCAAAATCCATACAGCCCTTCCACATCAATCTTTGCAAAGTCCCTGAAAAGTCCATTAAATTTTTTAAAATGTATTTTATCTATCCCCCTACCTAGGCACCTGGGGGAGTATAAAAGTAGCATAAAACAGTCTGTATCCTTAAGAAACTTTGTATGGCAAACATGAAAACCTGCCTCTCAGGTTTCTCACTGAAAGGAACATTATTAGCAATGGTTCCAGCTGCTGACCTATCAAATCCGTTTTCCTGGCAAAGCTTCCCAGCCTATATGACTGAGAACAGTAGGCATACTTAATGGAGACCTTTTCCTAGGAAAAGCTGAGCTTCTCTGACTTGGTAACTTTGGTTTGAGGACTCCCATTGCTATGCTGTTACTTTCTTAGAGCTGTACTGGCAATATAACACCTTTCCTATTCAACTTGTAGCTGTCCTCCCCTTTTCTTCCACCTAGTTTTAGCCGCCACTTGAAACATACAAACTTCCATGACCCAAAGAACAGTGCTACACAAAGCACAAATAAAAATTACTATTTCTTTCAAGTTGTCAGTTTTATCAGCAAATAGATTTTTCAGAAATGACTTAAATGGCTATATAAAATACTAATAATTAGGTGCCTGATAATAGGATCACCAAATTGAAGAGGAAGTAAAACAAGTAAGGGGAAAAAGTATCACATGAATAGCAGTGTGTAGTAACTTAAAACCTTAAAAATAAACACAAAGAGCTTAGTTATAAGGAGTTTTAAAACTTAGAAAATGTCCTCATAATACTTTGTTTCATTTGATTCACACAACATGGAAGAAGTCTAACTGAGAAAAACAAAAAATAAAAGAAAGCGCAAATATATAAAATAGCTCCCCCCCAAAAAATCACAATGTTAAAACACCTGGAGCAAACAGGCTATATTAGAAAGCAAACTGACCGAATATTATCATATTTATATGATGTATTACATTTAGGTCAAAGGAAAAAACCATAAAACTTATATGAAAATCAATGTCTAATAATAATAAAAACTGTTATCTAAGAATAGAAACAAAACAACAAAAACACTCTAGCTCACTAGCAACATTTTAAACTCAGGTTTCTAGGTAAGCTAGAAAATTAGAAAAGCAACATAGTAAAGTACCCTAATAAAAGGCATCAGCACATTAAATGCATCTAGAAGATGCCCCAAGTTAAAAAAAAATGGAGGAGGCAGTGTTCAAATGGTTAAAACAAAATATATTTACATGGAGGAAGACTTCTTCCTCACTATACATACTAAATTCAATGCCTTTATTTAGACCTCCCAGTCCTAAAAAGAAAAAAATTTTCATTTAAAAGATTTAAGAAACACTGCAGTATGAGTAGTCTATTAAATCTAAAAATAAGACAATAAAGAGTTAGAACTGTTACCATTATTTAACCATTGTTCTCAGCTCAATGAAATTTTAAAAAATAGGAAAAGGAAGAAAAATGCAAACTTATTACTTGTAATTGAAATGGTTGCTTATAAAAGCAAAGGCAATCAACTGTAATAAGAGTTTAGTAAACTGGAATATAAGATTACTAATTCAACTTTCTTTAAATATTAGCAGTAAGTAAAGCGAAAATACTACTTTTAAGTCCCATGCATAAGAACAAAAAAAATTACTAAACATATCTAGATAAAATAAGAAAAGTTTAAAACCTGTGTAAGTAACTATAAAGTTTTATATCAAAAACTGGATTGAATGGAGAGAATTATCACATTTCTGGATGGGAAGGCTGGATATTATAAATTTATACATTCTGCCCAACTACTCTGCAAATTTTACACAATTTTAATCAAAATGTAAAGTTTTTGTTTTGTTGGGGTTGCAGGAAAAATACCATAGGCTGATGATATTTGATACACAGATTTTTTTAAGAGCTAAAACAAGAAACACTCAAAATATGCTGTTAGTTCTCATCATTAGAGAAGCCAAAATGGACATCATCATAAGCCAAAATGGACAAGTCAGTGGAAAAGAAAAGGAAACCCAGAAGAAAATCCAATGTATATATGGTAATGTAATACATGATTTTTAAAATGGCATTTGCCCATCAGTGGGAAAAGGACAAAGTTTATAAAAATGATTTCTGAGACAAATGACCTACTACTTGGGGAAAGGTTAACTTATATCACTACTTCACACTATGTCCCAAAATGTAACCCCAGAAAGATTAAAGAAATATGTGAAAATAAAATTCCTAGAGGAAAAAGAAATGATTTATAAGCAAGATAGAACAGGACCTTTCTCAGCATTATACCAAAGTCCAAATCAGCATCTGAAGAGCAAAAGGTATCGCAAACAAAGTCAACACAAACTGAAATAATTTTTTCTCTCTTTGAGATGATGATAGATGGTTCATATTCTTGTGGGAGCAGCTTCTAGGATGGCCCTAAATGATACCTGCCTTCTGGTATTCACACCCTTGTTTAATCATCTCACCCTTCCAATATTAGGTTAGAAAAAAATTGTGGTTTCTGTCTTGGGCTATTTTTCCATTGGATCCCTTGCCATGTGGGAAGCTAAATGGTTAAGATCTCGAAAAGCCCAGGACAGGCCCATGTGGCAAGGGATCAAAGTCTGCCAACAATCACATGGTATGCTTGGGGACAGATATTTCCTCCTTCAAACAAACCTTCAGATGAGACTGCGGCCCCGGCTGACGCCTGGATTATAGTCTGGTGAGAGGCCCTGGGCCAGAGGTTCCTAGCTAAGCCATGCCTGAAGTTCCAATGCACAGAAGCACTGAGATAATAAATCTTTGTTGCTTTATACCATTAAGTTTTCTGGGTAATGTGTTATATAACAATATATAACTAATATAATCCTTAACAAATGGGTGTTAACAACTGAGTAAGGAAGACACATACTCTAAAAGGGGTAAAAAGAGTCATGGCATGTAAAATGATGTTGTAAATTAAAATAATTTTTCAGGGGCAGGCATGGTGATTCAGACCATAATCCCGAATAAGCTTGGGCTAGGAACTCGAGACAAACCTGGGCAATGTAGTGAGATGCCTCTCTACAAAAAATTTAAAACAAAAAAGAAAGAAAAAAGAAAAATAATTTTCCACCCACAGAACTGAAAAACATAAAAATACCCCTAATATCAAAAGACTACACAGGAAATGGGCATTACTCATATTCAAATAATGTACATTTAAATGCCTGAAATCTGACCAGAAGGTAGCCTGTATCAAGATTGAAAGTGCTCTCCTACTCTTCAACCCTAGAATTCTACTTTTAAAAACTGTATTCTGATACAGTAAATAAATACAATGTTGATAGGGAAAAAAATCTTCAACAGCTATCAACTGAACAATGACTAATTGGGGCATATCCACACAATAAAATATAATGCAACCGTTAGAGAATGAAATAAAACTAATCTCTCTCTTTTCTGAGAGGGAGAAAAAGGGTGTGGTTTAAATACTTTGACAGAAAAAGGTATGATGCTGTGAGAATCTGATACTATGATATAGAAAGAGGATGAATACTGTGAAAGAAAGACACAAGGGGTAGAGGGGTTGACACAGTGAGGATAAAACATAGTAAGACACTGGAGAGTCTGTCTAGATTTGAATCCTTGCCCATCCATCCACTTGCCAACTGTGTGACCGTGGACAAGCTAATTTAAAATCTCTTTGAACTCAGGTTTCCTTATCCAGATAACAACAATATCAATCACATAGTACAAATGGTAAGAACTATGTAAAACTACTCATGTAAAAAAATACATATAATAAGGATAAGTATTTGCTATCATCATTAACTACTAATCAAAAATGGAATGTGTGGGTATTTAAGAGACAAATATTTTTAAAATGGAGACCCTGTGATAAAAAATATGGAATTTCCTAGTTTGTGGACAATAAGGGCTCAAAGAATTTAGAACAGCAAAGATCTACAAGGCTGACTGGAATCATCTGGGAAGTTTCATACAGGAAGAATTTGAACTGAGTTTTCATAAATGCACAGAATTTAGGTAGCAGGAGAATGGGAGTAATAGAAGAGCTGAATAAAAGCACAGTGGGCATAGAGAAGAACACATTTCAAGGACACTGACACAAAAAGTTTGGAAAGTTGAGTATTTGGAGAAAAGGGAAGACTATGGAAGTTTCTGAGTATACAAGTAAACTGGACAGGTTTTACTTTCTAGACTATGTAGAACCATGGGAAGATTTATAGGCAGGAGAAAAACAACATGACCAATGAGAACTTTGGGAGTATTCTAGTCTTAGCATGCAGAAGCGATTAGAAAGGAGAAGACAGGCAGATGTTTGTAAGTGATTAAGCCAAATAACGACAGAATCTGACTAGAACAGTACTGAAGAGAAAGAAAAAGAGACACAGCAACAAGGGAGTATGAGGTAAAAAGAAAATAAAGCTAAACAATGACTAGATATTACGGATGAGCAAATGCAACAGTCTGGGTAACACTGAATGATAAAACCATTAAAAGGAAAAAGCAAATTCAAAGTTCTGGGAACCAGAGGAAAGATTTCCATTGAGTCTTAAAAGTTAAGTCACAGGATGGGTGCGGTGACTCATGCCTCAGCACTTTGGGAGGCTGAGATGGGTGGATCACGAGGTCAGGAGTTGAGACCAGCCTGATCAACATGGTGAAACCCCATCTCTACTAAAAATACAAAAATTAGTCAAGCATGGTGGCACATGCCTGTAATCCCAGCTACTGGATTCTGCCCCAGCTACTTAGGGAGGAGGCTGAGACAGGAGAATCACTTGAACCTGGGAGGTGGAGGTTGCAATAAGCTGAGATGGCACCACTGTACTCCAGCCTGGGTGACAGAGCGAGATTCTGTCTCAAAAAATAAAAAATAAATTTAAAAAAGTTAGTTATGGTTACATAAGATGGCTTGTCAATTTGGGATAACAGTACAACATTCAGCTATCAAGATCCAGTGGGCATTTGACAACATGAGACTAGCACTTGGGGGAGAGGTGAGAATTGGAAACAAAAACTACTGAATTTTTTAAAACTCTTTAGAATGTTCTAGACATTTACAGCAGATGGACACTACAAAGTGTGTTATACTAGAGCAACGATCACTTCTTATTGTTATAACCCTTCATATTTAACATAGGTCTTAGCACATAGGAGGCGATCAGTAAAATGTTGCAGAGGTGGGAGGAGTAGGAAAGTGAGCAATGCTGCATAGTGGCAGAGGCTTAATTACAGCCAGTGTCTTCTGAATCTCTCTGCTATACCACAACATAGAGATGACATCTGAGCTTCCATACAAAGGCTCCCCTAATGAGGTACAAAAAATGAAAATAAATGGCAAGAACTGAACTTTGGGATTGCCAGTGTCTAAAGGCGGAAGGACAAGGGAAATAAAAAAGGAAGATACCAAAAAAAGTTATGAGAAAAATGGATAGTGTTATAATATGGTTTGGATGTTTATCCCTTTCCAAACCTCATGTTGAAATGTAACCTCCAGTGTTGGAAATGGAACCTGGTAGGAGGTATTGGATCATGGGGGTCAACCCCTCATGAACGGTTTGGCACCATCCCTTTGGTGATGAGTGAGATCCTGCTTAGTTAGTTCACGGGAGATCTGGTTGTTTAACAGAATCTGCGGATGGGCATGGTGGCTCACGCCTGTAATCCCAGCACTTTGGGAGGCTGAGACAGGTGAATTGCCTGAGCTCAGGAGCTCGAGACCAGCTTGTGCAATATGGCAAAACCTCATTTCTACAAAATAATAACAACAGTAATAATAATAATAAAAGTCTGTATCTCCCCCTTCACTCTCTGGCGCCGCTCTCACCATGTGATGCACCTGCTCGTCCTTCATGTTCCGCCCATGATTAGAAGCTTCCTCAGACCATTACTAGAAGCAGATGTCTGTACCACACTTTCTGTACAGCCGGCAGAATTGTGAGCCAATTAAACCTTTTCTTTATAAACTACTCAGTATCAGGTATTCCTTTATAGAGATACAAAAACAGACTAACACAAGTTGTGTCATGGATTAAAATTTTTTTTCATTAGTGATCCTGACCCTGTATAGGATAATGTGTGTGTTTGTCTTTGTTTTTAACAGAAACATTTAAAAAGCCAAAAAAAAAATTAATTGAAGAATGAAAAAAGCTTATAGAATAAGAATATAAAGAAAAAGAACATAAAGAAAGAAAATATGTTTGTATGTTTGTTCACCTGTACAGTATGTTTATGTTTTAAGCTAAGTGTTATTATAAAAGAGTCAAAAAGGTTTAAAATATTAAAAAGTTTATAAAATTAAAAAAAAATTTTTTCCAAGAAAAGCAGCATAGTCAACTGTATCAAATGCTTATATGCTACAGGCAGTGTTCCTCTGGTCTACATCAACACAGTAAAAGGGCGGGGACAGGTCACTTTTTAAAGCACAAATTAAGAAATTTTAACTTACTTTTCATAGGATTTTAAATATACATATCACTCATAATGATTACAAAAGTAATACTGCAATCTTCAGTGAATTTTATCTCTACAAAATACAGGACTAGAAATAAAGTCACTGTAACATTTGAGCTCAACAAAAATGCACACAATAGAAGAAATCTGAAGCAAAAAGAAGCAACCAAACAAATAATCATGGTATATGTATTACAATAGCAACAAAATATATGAAATACCAGAGGTTTTACCTTAAATCTCTTGTCCTGCAATACTTTCTTGATGGCAACCAGTTCTCCCGAATCACAAAGTTTGGCTTGATATACCACACCAAATGATCCATTTCCAATCACTTTAGTGTCTGTATAGCTGACTTCCTGCGGCCTGTCTGGACCCTGCCCAGGAGTTGCCACCACTGTGGTCACCTTGCTGCCATCCTTGTCTCCTAAAGGAAGAAAGGATTTTTTTATTTTAATGACAACTGTAAAGAGTTAAACAGAGAAAACTGCCAAAGTATACAAGGTAAACTACATTCTTTTGTTTTTTGAGGTGGAATCTCACTCTTGCCACTCAAGCTGGAGCGCAGTGGCACAATCTCGGTCACTACAACCTCTGCTTCCCAGGTTCAAGCAATTCTCCTGCCTCAGCCCTCCGAATAGCTGGGATTACAGGTGCCCACCACCATGCCCAGCGAATTTTTGTATTTTTAGTGGAGACAGGGTTTCACCATGCTAGCCGGGCTGGTCTCAAACTCCTGACCTTAGGTGATCCGCCCACCCCAGCCTCCCAAACTGCTAGGATTACAGGCATGAGCCACCATGCCCAGCCAAGGTAAACTATAATCTTTACTACAAATTAATTTTTAGTTTATCACATATAATTACTTCAATTATTTGTTTCAATTATAAGTCATTTTTTAAACTCCCATGTATTCAGTCATTCCATAGACCACACACAATGCTTAGTTCCATCCCCATGAGGTAGACAGTACTGTTCTCATATTATAGGTAATAGGAAGAATGTTAAATTTGCCCACGGTGAAATAGCAAATGGTGAACCCATGAGAGTTTGACCTTATCTATTCAATTCTAAAAGGCCTTAGTGCTTTCCTCAAGGCCTTATTTTACTTGAAAATAAAATATGTGCAAATAAAAATGTCTAAATATTCTGACTCTCTTCAGAGCGTTCTGCATTTGGGAAAGTAAGGCTTTGAGTTTCTGCTTTCCTGAATCTTCTTTTTAGCAAAGTAGAAGACCTCTCAGAGAAAGGTCAGATGGAGAAAAGAATGTTAATTTGGGGTTAAAAGATATAAAACTTAAATAATCCAACCCATTCTGAACTGAGACCCATGTACAAGCAGATTACTGACTCCAGGGTCTCTATTCACTCATAGCCCTCTTCTTTCCTTTTTTGCCTTCTCTCACCCCTAAGTAGCAATACAAAAGCTCTCTTCAAATGAGGCACAACAGCCACCTCCTACTTGACATAGTCCACAGTCACCATCTTGTTCTCTGAATTCTTAAACGATTCTCTGTATTGTGCTACTTAGTATCTGATCTAAAAGAGCTTTACATTGTTCTTTTAGTGACTTCAACATATATGAAAACGACTAATGTTTCTTCTCTCTTCCCTGACAAATCTAAAACCAATTCTCAGTACAATGTAAGTCCTTAGGTTCACTTATTAGACTTTTATTTTTTCCTGTTACTCTTCCATTATAATAATTTTCTTTTTAAAATGCTAACTGAATGCATACTAACCTAATAAAAGAAAAGTAACATATTTATCAGTATTTTTCTCTATGAAATATAAATTGCTAGATAAATGAATATCCAAATGTACTGGTAGCATATGTAACCAATATTTATATCCATCTAAATTCACAGAAGTACCAATATAAACAAAAGCCAGTGAATGTCTGTGATCAATTAACACTTTTGTAAAATGGCATTCATGACATATTCAAAAACAATGAGGGATGTCTTCATAAGATAGCCGGGTGAATTACAGGCAGTCTATATTTACCATGGCCAGCCATCTTTAACAATTATGTCTTTAGGTCCAAGGTAAAACATTCAAACTGGCATGATGTAATCACCCCAAATTCAATACGACTTATGAAAAGAAATAAATCTTGTCAACACCACCATTTTTACTTACAGCAGTATTATATACACTTTAAATGCATACAAACCCCAGCATAAGCCAATACAAAAAAGCAGTTCTCAAAGCTTTCACATGCTCCCATCAAGTCTCACCTTAACAGTAAAATAAATCTTAGGTGCATTTGCTGAAAACCTAGTTCAATCTAATCTGAGTTCTAAATTGTCAGGCCCCCCCGTCCCCCTCAAAAAAAAATCTATTTAATCTTAACTACAACTTTTCAGATTGACTATAAAACTTACCATAAGTTATTTTCTTCCTCATTTGCAAAATAACTTTTCTTTACCTGTATCTTAGCAGTCCTAAAAACAGAATCACAGTCTTCTAAACTTAAACTCTAAATGAAGAGCTCCAGAAACGTATTGAATGCATCCTTATAATCCAATTGTCTCAAGAGATGATAAAGAGCATAAGTTATTTCAAACATAGTCTGACTCTTCGTGTTATCCAAGCCAATACCATAATATCAAAAAAAAAAAAAAGATTTCAAGGACTCTGAATTAATAATTTCACTGAACAGGTTGCCTGAAAAATCTCACAAGCCTAACTCACAAAACAAAGAATCATTATTATCTTACAAAGATAAACTAATAGATTTTAAGAATGGTAGCTAAGTGTGGTGGCACATGCCTGTAGTTCCAGCTACTCAAGAGGCTGAGGTGGGAGGATCTCTTGAGCCCGGAAGGTGGAGGTTGCAGTGAGCCAAGACCTCGCCACTGCATTCTGGCCAGGGTGACAAAGCAAGACCCGGTCTCAAAAATAAATAAATAAATAAATAAATAAAAGGCCAGGCATGGTAGCTCACACCTGTAATCCCAGTACTCTGGGAGGCCGAGGCAGACAGATCACTTGAGGCCAGCAGTATGAGACCAGCCTGGCCAACATGGCAAAACCCCATCTCTACTAAAAATACAAAAATTAGCCAAGCACAGTTATACATGCCTGTAATCCTGCTACAAGGGAGGCTGAGGCACAAGAATCCCTTGAACCCAGGAGGAGAATATTGCAGTGAGCTGAGATCATGCCACTGTACTCCAGCCTGGGTGACACAGCAAGACTGTGTCCAACAACAACAAAAAAGCCTGCTGTATTCCACAATTTTAATTAACTGAAAAACAATACAAAAACTGTCTGGGTACAACTAAAAATTATGTTTTTTTACTGTGTAACCATATTTCAATAAAAGAAACAGGAGCCCCACCTTTGTACTTCCTTGCTCCAGTAAGAGAACTTAAGAAATATAAGCATTTGTGATGACTTTTCCTATTTGCCTCCACAGGTTCTAAAAAAGGTCACATAAAAGGTCTCTTTAAAAAAGGTCACATTTCAAGGGTTCAAGAACTAGCTATGAAAAATATCAGGACCCTGGGATTTAGCATCTCTTCACCCCAGCCACTGAGCCTAGGAATGTCTATCCCAACATCATAATTTGCAAATGGAAAAAAGCACAAATGAGACAATTCTGCTAAAATATTAAAACCAGAGTGGAAAGGTCCTACAGATACTATAGCTGAAAGAGAATCTTAAGGCCTGTTAATTTTAAGCTGAGATTTGCTGTAGACAAGGACCAATTCTTTCAAACTTTCATACATATAGAGACAAAGTACTATCTTAGCAGTAATTAAAAAATTTATTCTGTCTAAAACAGAGAATTGCTAAGAATTATTAGAGACTATACTTTCCACTAATATGTACTATCTAGGTACTAGGAACAATGGCTCTTCAGTCTTTCTATAGACTTCAAGCAACCTAGAACTTTTACTCATTATCAAGTTCTTCAGACTGTTCTATCAGATATTTGAAATAGCAGAGCTGAAAAGAATGGCAGGGTAATATGGGGGATGACTTGGAATTAACATTAGTAGTGCCATGGGTCAGTCAGCAGTTATCATGCCAAGGAAAAGCATGTTACCATTTAGCACTGGAATTAGCCAACTTGGCAGTAAGGTAACAACTGTAACTTTGGGAGGCTAAGGCAGGCAGATCACGAGGTCAGGAGATCGAGACCAACATGATGAAACGCTGTCTCTACTAAAAACACAAAAATTACCTGGTCGTGGTGGTGCGTGCCTGTAATCCCCAGCTACTCAGGAAACTGAGGCAGGAGACTCGTTTGAACCAGAGAGTTGGAGGCTGCAGTGAGCGAAGATGGGACTACAGCACTCCAGCCTGGCGACAGAGCGAGACTCTGTCTCAAAAAAAAAAAAGAGAGAACTCTATAAAATTATACTGTTTACAAAGAACTACCCCACTCATTGTTTCACCTACATTAATACCTATAATAGATTAATTTATTATAAAGTTTTGGTAGCAGAACTCTTCACATGCCTCATACTGCCTTTGCTATATTTTAAAACCTTCTCACGTCCCACTAACTTCGTATTCTTTTCTCCATCTTTCCTTTAAAAATAAGATAATGTTTCTAATAACATAATGTAAAAGGATCAGCTCCAAAGGAATAGGAGTAAAAGAATAATCAACAGCCTTTTACAGTTTTCTGGCCTCAATCATGTACTCCTTAATATCAACATCTATTCCCAGAGACACTTTGGCAACATTAGGTTTTGAAATTTATACCAAAGCAAAACCACATGAAAAATAAAACTGTATAACCGTTGATTCTGTGACATCCAAACAACTTGCTACTACAAATTGGACCATTTCAGACCATAGCACTGCTTCCAAGAGACCAAAATCCTCAAGAAAACCTAGAAATCACAAAAATCTGCTTAAACAAAAAGTAACCACTTTGTGAAACAGTGATTTCCAAACTAATTATATGACACTAGCAATTATAATACAATTGGTCTTCAAAAAATGCCACTACCTTGGGGTATAACAGCACAGCAGCAGGAACTAGCTCAGCTTCAGGCTCTTTCTCCTGTCAGAGGACTTCACTCACACTGTACACATTTCCTACATAATTAAAATGCAGCATTAAATCCCTACTCTTTACCACAATAGATAAATCTTAAATACATAAACCACAATAGACTCCTCATGACGCAATGAAAAGAGAGTATACAATAGAACAATCACTTTCTATTAAAGACTGTTAAATACAGAATAATTTTCTTTTTTAAGACACAGGGTCTCTGTCGTCCAGGCTGGAGTACAATGGCATAATCATAGCTCACTCACTGTAACACTGAACTCCTGGGCTCAAGCAATCCTCCCACCTCAGCTTCCCAAATAACTAACATTAGAGGCACAAACCACCGTGCCTGGCTAATGTTTTTCATTTTTTAATTTTCTGGAAAGACAGGGTCTCACTTTGTTGCCCATGTTGGTCTCTAACTCCTGGCCTCAAGTGATCCTCAAACCTCAGCCTCCCCAAAGCGCTGGGATCATAGGTGTGAGCCACAGCCTCCAGCCTAGATATAATTTTTACAAAAGCCTTGGCAAGTTTAGGCATATCCCAAAATGATACATGCAGCCTAGTTCCCAATCTCTCAAAAACAGGATTGTTCCTGTAAACAACATTTTGTGATTCTATTTTTTTAAGTCATCTCAAGTCACTCCTCAGACCAATCCACCCTGAGATGAACAAATGCAACACTGTGACATGGACCACATCCAAGGTATGAAGGGAGTATCCAAAAGCCAAAAGTTCACTTCAAGGATGTTTAAATATTTAGTAGGTGTCTGGCACTGACACTCTACTTTATTTGAATGATAAATCTCAAAGATGAACATACCTTTTTCATTTAAAAAAGGTATTTAATTTACTGTTTTAAGATTAGTTCTCAAAATCCAGTGCTGAGAAAAAGTAACAACTGAGACACTGTGTAACTGAGGAGCTTTTAGAGAATATGTATAAGCTATGCTACCCATACAAACTGAGCAAAGTCTTGCCACAGTCCAGTAAATACTCTGGGGACCTTGCTGTGGAAAGTTAAGTCTGCAATGACTGCCTCTATAAAAATTGTCCTTCATCCCCACGTAGAAATAACAGAAAGTCAAAAGTCTGCAACAAAAGCCTAGAGAAATCAGCATACCACCCATGAATACACAGGAGATAAGACAACATTTTCATGACATTTTCTGCCTAACAATAGTATTAGTAGGGAAAATGGCACTGCCTATTATTATTTCTCTATCATGCAAAGAAATAACACACAGCTATTTTTAAAGGATGTTTACAGTAATGACACTCTATTGAAAAATATGATTATATAAATTACTCAAAAGAACTTTATCTTCAGGTATGAATAAGACTGTCAGAAGAGAACACTCTGGCCACTGTAAATTTTTAAGGTTAGGTTGAAGTTCAAACAATTCTTTAGACAAAGAAACCAGGTTTAAAAAAAAATTCTGTTAAAACAAAGATGTTAGCCAGGAGCGGTGGCTCATGCCTGTAATCCCAAGCACTTTGGGAGACCAAGGCAGGTAGATCACCTGAGGTCAGGAGTTCAAGACCAGCCTGGCCAAAATGGCAAAACTCCATCTCTACTAAAACTACAAAAAATTAGCAGGGTGTGGTGGTGGGCACCTGTAATCCCAGCTACTTGGGAGGCTGAGGCAAGAGAACTGCTTGAATCAGGGAGGTGGAGGTTACAGTGAGCCAAGATTGCACCTTTGCACTCCCACCTGGGTGACAGCCAGAGACTCTGTCAAATAACATAAAAATTAAAAAAATATGTTGGGCCAGACGCAGTGGCTCATGCTTGCAATCCCAGTACTTTGCAGGCCAAGGCAGGAGAACTGCTTGAGCTCAAAAGTTTAAAACCAGATTGGGCACCACAGTGAAACCCTGTCTCTATTTATTTTTTTAAAAAATTAAAATTAATTTAAAAAAGCGAAAATGTTCTCCCCGAAATAAACTGCTAGAAACAAGAAAACAACTTAAAAAATAATTAGCAAAGGAAATAAAAAGTAGAAAACTGAGCCCCACAGGATCAGAGTCAGAAAATTCAAAAATGAACTTACTCTTCTGATGAAAACAGGGACTTTATTTTATGATGCAGAAGCTTAATCAGAGAGCACAACTGCTTATATATGTTGGAACAAATGAAACTATGAAAAAAGAAAAGAAATACCAACCAAGCAGTTGAATCAATCAAATCAACCCTAATGATCAATAGCAGGATGAAAATTCCAAGACAATTTTTATGTAACCTTGATGTGATAAAAATCATTCTAACAGGGCCTTTTCCCTTAGATCCCATTCATCTTCACATGATTCTAAAAGACTAGGAAAAACAAAAGAATTACTAAACTTCCTTTGTGGATAGGAAGAGTAAACAAAAAGAGGCAGAGAAAACAAAATGGATAGATGTCACACAGAGGCTGGGTTTTGGAGATGTTTCCTTGTCTATCACTTTAAGAAATGAAAAGGAAAACATATGGTGGCAAAAGATAGAACAGAAAGACTCCAGAGTCCTTTTCAATCACAGGAAGACATCATGCTACTGAGATTAACAGACATCAATTCTGAAGAATCATAACAGTCCCTTCTTAAAAAAAAAAATCAGTCAAATTTTGTCCTTCAAGGCATAATGAAAAGAATATGGGCTTTGAAGTCATACAAAGGTTTATATCACATGTTTAACCTTATTAATATCTACAAAATGGAGATAGCTGTTACTTAGGGTTGTGATGATTGAATAGCACAGTTTACATAGCTGCTGTTTTTTAAACGCATGCCACATAGTGGCTGCTCAATACATTACAGTTTCTTTGAACTCTGAATAATTATTAGCAGTGGAAATAGAAAAGAACATCACTCTGTTTCACTATGCTCTTTTACCATTCACATGTGTCCTACCACAGTACTATCACAATGTCCTGTAATTATTAAAAATCTGAACCCCTCACTTCACTAAGAGCTCTTAGAAAAGCCAGACACTGGCCGGGTGTGGTGGCTCACACCTATAATCCCAAAACTTTGGGAGGCTGAGGTGGGCAGATCACGAGGTCAGAAGTTCTAGACCAGCCTGGCCAACATGGTGAAACCCCATCTCTACTAAAGATACAAAAATTAGCCAGGTATGGTGGCACGCGCCTGTAATCCCAGCAACTCAGGAGGCTGAAGCAGGAGAATCACTTGAACCCGGGAGGCAGAGAGTGCCGTGAGCTGAGATCACACCACTGCACTCCACCCTAGGCAATAGGGTGAGACTCTGTCTCAAAGGAAAAAAGAAAAACAGGTATTTTTGGAATCATTTACATTTCCTGTGTGCACAAGGTTAATAAGCACAATTCAAGTGCTCAGCATAGGTTTGCTATTGAATTTTTAAGAATCATTCAAGCAGAATCATTAGGATTTGCAAACTGACTACTTCATGTTAAATATAAGTAGTGCTTTTGCTTCTTCCTATGCTTGCCATTGGTCAGATATAAATCCCTGGGGAGAAGGTATATAGAAAAGCATTTACAAGTAGTAAAACAGAATGGAGGGCTTATTGAAAACATGGTGACAACAAGCAGCCAAAACAAATGACTCAATGTGCCACATGCGTATTTATGTATGGATGGGAAATTTACTCTGTTCCTAACCCTAAGCATATTCCTTGAGAACTGTTTGCAGTTTGCAAGCACCACTCACAGTGGGCATAAGAATCACCCAGGAGTTTGCCAAAATGAAAACTCTAGAATATAACCCCTAAAAGTCTAGTAGGTCTAAAGTGGGGCTCCAGAAACTGTATTTTTAATAAGCACCCCAAATGCTTCTTAATGCAGGTCCAGCTAACCACAACTGAAGAGCCATAATATACCATTTAATTCCTACATATACCATTTAATTCCTGTGACATATTCAGAACACTCATTTAACAAATGAGAAAATTTATGGTGTTCAAAAAAAATTTGATAATTTGCTCAAAGTAATCCCTTCAATAACTCATACTCACAGGATTCAGACCTGTTCATTTACTGCAAAACTCCCGTGCTCTACTATAATACTTTGCTAAGGACCATGTCATAAAGATAAGAGATAGGTGTTTAGGCCCTGAAACCAACTTTTAGTGTTCAGCAAAACCTAAAACTGCAAATATCTTACAAAAGGTGCTGAGGCAAGTATCTATTAGCCACTCAAATTTTTTCTTTGAAATATCCATACTTCTTTCAAGCCAATTTTAATTGACTCAATTTTTTACCCCAAAACCAAATTTTACTTTAAGCCAAACAATAAATCTCAAATCGGAAATACGCTAATTTTCAACAGTCTGAACTTAAATATTATTTTACTTATAAGCCATAAACTGGAATCAAGCATATTTTTGTTTTCTCTAACTTCACTGAACTGGAATAAAATCAAAACAACCCAAAGTGAATAAATATTTCACTTGGTCTTAAGCCCTCACTTGAAATAATTTCAAGACATATTTTAGAAACAGGTTTATTTTCCATACACGTTAAAAGGCTTACGGCATGTGTATAAAAAGCTTCGGCTTTTAGGAATTTACATTAGAATTTTAAGTCTTAAACATGATTATCTGCTTCATTTATAAGCTGTCCAAGTTAAAGGGCAAGTAAGGGTAGACAAGATATTTAAATTTTTCTTCAGAAGGAAGGTTACCAGATTATCAAAGAATTAGTACACTATACATGCATGAAAAGAACAAATGGTAAGTATCTGAACTAAGGAAGTAAATAATTACTTTAAAAAATACAATGACTCACTCACTGATCCAGTCAGTGGTCACATTCTAGGAACACCAACCCTGAGCAGCCAAAAGCAAGCCTGAAAATAGACCTCTCAAGAAGCTGGTATATTTTACTATAGTCTTTAGTGAGAGTAATACCAGATCAGTGCTCTACATGTATTTGTTAATCAATTAGGTCTGTTTTTGGCCTACCACACATCCCTTTGATCCTCAATATTGCATTCTGACAACCCAAATGCCCCCAATGTAACAGCTTACCCACCCCTGCCCTCTCCTGAAATATGCAGATATCTGCACTCCTTAATCCAAACTGCTTTTTCCATAACACAGCATACAAATTTACATATATTTTTATATCACTTTAAAGTGGAGATTATTAAAAATTGCTGTTGAATTGAAACGGTAAGGGAAGGAAGAAGCGAGGACAGAATTTGTTCTCTCCCAGAAGACTACTGCTTACTCTAAGTCAGTCCTACATATTTTACCAATTACAATTTAACAACTAATATCCAATCCATGAGAGCAACACTTATGGTTATCAAACACTGGTGGAGTCCCATTTTATGACTATGTAGATAGCAGTCTGTAAAATATCTGTTCATTTATAAGTGACAAATTTCTACAGGCTGCCGCTATGCTTTAAAAACTAAAAGTAACCTAAATAAATATCTCTACTTCTTCCTCAGAGATGACCTAGGACCTTGCAACTACCATCTCAAAAGAGTGAAGTCAATTCAACAGATTGAGAAAATAATGAAGAAAAACTCATATATTTGACAGTCTTCCCTAGGACTAATCATGATCACCAAACCATCATCACCCATCATCATCACAAACAAATTTGTGAAGCACTTTATAGTTTAAAAGCATATTCAGACCATTATCTCACTTGATACAAGTAACAGTCCTACAAGGGAGGAAGAACCAGTACTAAATCAAGGAGGAGGGAACTGAAACTCAAAAAAAAACCAAAATTGCTCAAAGTTATACAGGTGACCCCTGAACAACATGGGTTTGAACTGCACAGGTCCACTTATACACAGTATAAAAAGTACAGTATTCGCAGGATGTAAAACCCACATATACAGAGGGCCAACTTTCCACATACAGTGGTTCCACAAGGCTGACTGCAGGACTTGAGTATGAGAAGATTTTGATGTGCCCAGTGGTCCTGGAACCAATCCCCCATGTATAACAGCAATGACTGTATAGTTTATCTATAGTATTAAAAACTATACTGTAGTCTTACAGTACTCATCCAATTCCTAAGTTTAGTATACTTTCTAATACTTATAAAAGTGGAAGTGAACTGAACAATTTACATTCTAAAATAAATCCATAAAAATAACTCAGTCCAATATCACCACAGATTTTGAGTAAGAGTCTTGACATCCTATAATATAAACTGCAAAAATACCTTTAAATATAAAACTGTGTCATTTTGCTGATATACAAAGCTACTCAAGAGAAAAATCGTCTAAAATGAGAGCCAGAAATTCCCCTGAGGAAAATCAAATCAGTGAAGAGATAGCAAACATTTAAACACTTGGACAGATTTATCACAATACTAAGTAATAATCCATAGCCTAACAACAGCTGCTATGTTTGTAGGACTAGAAGGAACATTTCCTGATTTTCATTTGGACTGGTTTCTTCTAAATATGAAATATTTTGGAGATTGAAAAAGGAAGCATAGTTATTCTAATCAACAAACAAACAAAAAAAGAGAATACAAAAACCAAATCCCTCTCATCACACAATAGTTTTAGGCATCTGTTGAATTAGCTAAAGTACAATGTTTTACTTTTACTTTTCATAAATTCAAAAAATGCATCTTCTTGAGAATAATTTAATACATCAAAAATATTCCAAATGTATATCAAACTATTTAAATATTTTTGTTGAGCTGCTATACCACGTTATGAAAAAAAAAATACTGAAACAGTTCATATAAAAATATCAAAGTAGGATTCTACTCCCCATTCCCAGTTCTAAATAGCTTCCAAAGATATCCGAAACCAGTGACCAGCACAAGGACTGCTAACCAAACACACTTTATTAACACCTTTGCTCTCCTCCATTAGAATCATTCACGTTATACTCTCCCCCATTCCCTTAAACTTGCATTATTTGTATGTCAATGAAATCTACCTCAAGCAATTTCTTTTTCAAACACACATCATAGGTTACTCTATCTTCCATTGTTCTTTCATATCTTTCTGATCTGAAGAAACTACTTCTTTTCTACCATTTTCACTCCACTCAGAAGCTAAAATACAACCTTAACCATAGCTGGTAAGCAAAAAGATAAAACTTCTGCTCTGTACCAATATCAAAAGAAAGAAATGCCATCAACATATCAAGTGCCTGAAAGAACGCAGAAAGGCCTGCCAGACTCCACCAAGTCTCTACGCCTTATCTTCCTCTGATTAAATCCCTTTATCAAAATCACACATACAAGAAAATCTTTCAAAACTAATTCTTAAAGGTGTTTGGTTTTGTTTAACTACTATTCTTGCTACATTATTTTCTATTATGTGTCACTGTAAATATGTAGACATTTGAGCTAATTATGGCTTCATTAGGCTTTTGTAGGATAGCCTGAGAACCTATTTGCATTTTACATATTTACAAAACTTACTATGGAAAAATATTTTCTAAGTTCCAAAACAATTTATGAACTGTTAGAAAACAATCTGTTTATCAGCTAAAGCTTTTCTGTATAACTAAATAGGAGGAAGAGCTATGACTGAAATATTACCACTTTAACTGTTGTGAAGATAAAGTACCTCCAAACGTTATAGGAACTCCTTTAATTAATTAATCTATGGAAAATAAAATAACAGGTAATAACTAAGAGTTTTGTCATTAATTCCATTTCTACAAAGACCATACATTTTCAAATGCTGATTAAATTCTAGTTTACAATTTCAGTAGTAATGATGCTATGTTTATAGTTAATATAACAAGGAACATGCCTAAGATAAAAATAATACAGGCATATCTTATTTTATTGGGCTTTGCAGAATTTTTTTATAAATTGAAGGTTTATAGTAACCCCATGTTAAGCAAGTCTATCAGTGTCACTTTTCCAATAGCACGTGCTCACTTCATGTCTGTGTCACATTCTATGAAGGTAATTTTTGTAGTATTTCAAACTTTTCACTATTATTAAACTTATTATGGTGATCTGTGATCAATGAGGGCAAACTTAATAGATTAATATTGTGTGTGCTCTGACTGCTCCACCAACCAGCTGTTTCCTCTTCTTTCCCCCTTTCCTCAGGCCTCCTTATTCCAGACACAATATTGAAATCAAGCCAATTAATAACCCTACAGTGGCCTCAAAGTATTCAAGTGAGAGGAGGAGTCACCTGCCTCTCACTTTAAGTCAAAAGCTAGAGATAATTAAGCTCAGTGAGGAAACTATGTCAAAAGCCCAGATTGGCTGAAAGATACGCCCCTTGCCCAGATAGGCTGAAAGCTATGCTTCTTGTGCCAAACAGCCAAGTTGTGAATACAAAGGAAAAGTTCTTTCTTTTTTTTTTTTGAGATGGAGTTTTGCTCTTGTTGTCCAGGCTGGAGTGTGATGGCATGATCTCTGCTCAATGCAACCTCCACCTCCCGGGTTCAAGAGATTCTCCTGTCTCAGACTCCCCTGTAGCTGGGATTATAGGAATGCACCACCATGCCCAGCTAATTTTGTATTTTTGGTAGAGATGGGATTTTTCCATGTTTGTCAGGCAAGTCTCGAACTGCCGACCTCAGGTGATCCACCCTCCTCAGCCTCTCAAGGTGCTGGGATTATAGGCATGAGTCACTGCGTCTGGCCAAAGGAAAAGTTCTTGAAGGAAATTAAAAGGACTACTCCAGTGAGTAGATGAATCATAAGAAAGTAAAACAGCCTTATTGCTGATATGGAGAAAGTCTGAGTAGTTTGGATAGAAGACCAAACCATCCACAACATTTCCTTAAGCCAAAGCCTAACCCAGAGCAAGGTCGGAACTCTCTTCCGATGAAGGCTGAGAGAGGTAAGGAAGCTGCCAAGTTTGAAGCTAGCAGAGGAAAGATGCCCTCTCTATACCTGACAGGTACAAGGTAAAGCAGTAAGTGCTGATTTAGAAGCTCCAGCAAGTTATCCAGAAGATTTAACTAAGATTATTGATGAAGATGGCTGTACTAAACAACTTCTAGATGCCATTAAGAATATTCATGATTCAAAGGAACAGGAACAGGAGTTTGGAAGATGACACCAACCCTCCTAGATGATTTTGAGGAGTTCAAAACTTCAGTGGAGGAAGTCAGTGCAGATGTGGTAGAAATAGCAAGAGAACCAGAATTAGAAACAGAGCCTGAAGATGTGACTGAACTGCTGCAATCATGTGATCAAACCTGAACAGATAAGGAGTTGCTTCTTATGAATGAGCAAAAAAAGTGATTTCTTGAAATGGAATGTACTCCTGGTGAAGATGCTGTGACTACTGCCGAAATGAGAACAAAGGATTTAGGATATAATCTCAGGTGATAAAGTAGCAGCAGGGTTTGAGAGGACTGATTCCAATTTTGAAAGAAGTTCTGCTATAGGTAAAATACTGTCACACCTGGGGTGCTGACTACTGTAGTCCCAGCCACTCAGGAGGCAGAAATAAGGTGATCACTTGAGCCTAAGAGTTTGAGTCCTGCCTGGACAACACAGTGAGACACCCATCTCTTTTAAAAACAAAAACAAATATAATGCTATCAAACAGCATCTCGTGCTATAGAGACATCTTCTGTGAAAGGAAGAGTCAATTAATCCAGCAAACTTCATGGTTGTCTCATTTTAAACAACTGTCAAAGCCTCCTTAACCTTCAGCAATCACCACCCTGATCAGTCAACAGCCATCAACACTGAGGCAGACTACATCAGCAAAAAGACGACTACTTGCTGAAGGCTCAAATGATTATTAGCATTTTTAAACAATAAAGAATGTTTTAATTAAGGTTATTTGTTTCGACAATGCTATTGCACTTAATAAACTACAGTATAGTGCAAACATAACTTTTATATGCACTGAGAAACCAAAAAAATTGTGTAGCATGCTTTATTGGGGTGGTCTGGAACCAAACCTACAATATTGTCAAGGTATGCATATATTAAATAACATTGTCCCAACTGATTACAGTGACTTATAATCAAATCCATATTGGTTTTTACATTTGCCCTTTTTCCCTCTAAAAAGTTGCTTAATACCTCCCAATCCTCTTCCCACAAAAAGAGAGAAGGAGTGAGAGATAGAGATACAGATAGAGAGATAGAGAGAGAGAGAGAGAGAGAGAGAGAGAGAGAGAGAGAGAGAGAGAGAAAGGAGACAGAGAAGAAAAACAGACCGAGAGAGAGAGAGAGAGGAGACAGAGAAGAAAAACAGACCAACTGACCAGCCTTTAGAGAAGCTGGCAATGCCATTCAGATAGGGCAAGATCTTGAAAGAGTTTAACAAACTGAAATTAAAAGGACAGTCATACAAGACTGCATATTGTATGATCCTGTTTATATATGTTCTACAAGCAAATCTATAGAAACAAGATAGACCTACTAATCTACCTGGTTGTCTAAAGCAGGCCGTGTGCATGCGGAGAAGGAGAGCGACTGTTAATGGATAACTAGTTTCTTTTAGGGGCCAGACATGGTGGCTTCTGCCTGTAATCCTAGTACTCTGGGAGACCACCACAGGCGGATCACTTGAGACCAGGAGTTTCAGACCAGCCTGGCCATCTCTACTAAAAACACAAAAATTTAGCTGGGCATGGTGGCAGGCGCCCATCATCCCAGCTTCTTGGGAGGTTGAGGCATGAGAATCACTTGAACCGAGGAGGCAGAGGTTGCAATGAGCCTGGATGACAGAGCAAGACTCTGTCTCCAAAAGATAAGATAAGATGAGATCCAAGATGGCCGCATAGCAGCAGCTCAGGATTGTAGCTCCCAGTGAAAGCGCAGAGAGCGAGTGGATGCTGCAATTGCAGACGAATTTTTGATGCCCACAGACTGGGAATTCCCGGCGAAGGAGCCACACGGGTCGCCAGTGCAACTCTTTTGGCCGGCGCGGCGCTTCTTGGTGCGGAGTGTACGGGACTGGTTGCCCTTTTAGTCGGACTCTGCTGGTCCCATCCCCACAAGGAGAACAGCAATTGGAAGCGCTGAGGATGGAGAAAGCACAGCTGAACCCAGGAAGGCCCAGCTCTGTGGGGAAGGGGCGCCTCCCGAAGGAAAACTAAGAAACAGAAAAAACTTCATCACCAACAAGCCGGACGTCCACTCAGAGACCCAATCTGAAAGTCGGCAATTACAAAGACGACAGGTGGATAAATCCACAACAATGGGAAGAAACCAGTGCAAAAAG